>KN476713.1:0-19706 GCA_000787095.1 Periophthalmodon schlosseri
ATAATATAATATAATATAATATAAATAAGTTGTGATCGGTGAGGCCAGTTGTTAAGCTCAGCCATTGCCTGACCCTGAGGAGGCAGCTAGCCGAGCCAATGTTGATAACAATGGGCGTGATTCAAAACAACCATGGGACAATCCAGTGGCGTGAACCACAAGCACCTCCAGGTGGTGGAGAGATGGAATCTGAAGCTGTCCCAGTCCACTTACCTGACGTTAGTGAGACTGCCAGACCTGAGGTTCAGGTAGATGTAACAACATCAGAGCCCCAAGAAATGGCACCTGATGTACTTCAGGACATGGCACCTGTCACGCTCCAGGACATGGCACCTAACGCTCTCCAAGAAATGGCACCTGATGCACTCCAGGAAGTCTCATCAGAAACCATTCCAATTACTTCTCAGGATGTTACTATTGACAATACAAAAGTCTCTACTTCTCAAGGTAACGTGCCCCAAACAGAGGAGGCGGTTCAGTCAACATCAGTGGACCATGCCCTGCAGCTTCAGTCCATGGATGTTCCACCTATGTTGGAGAATAGGGTCCAGGAAGACCCAACAGAAACGATCCAGAATGATCTACTGGAGATTATAGAAGAAAATGGCTCAGAAGTTTTCCACACTGACTTGTTCAAACTAGAGTCAGACTCAGTCCAAAGAACACCAGACCAGGACTACACCAGCACCATGTGAAACTATACATGAGCCAGAGGACAACAGGGAAGTCAGTTCAGCACAAGACACCCCGCATCAAGAAACAAATGAACTGACCACTGTTCATGAACCCGTAACAGAGACAAGCAACTCACCTGTTCCACCTAGTGGACGTCTAGTGGCGTTCTCCGTTACACTGGCTTGTGTTTGCAAAATCTTTAAAATGGCAAATTGCCACAATCACAACAGTTTCCAAATGGCTGTCGAGCTGCACAGAAAGATTAAGAAGCACCTCATAGTCAACGGAGATGGTGTTGTCACCTTTGAAGACTTGGCAAAAAAGCTGCCAAAAATCTCAAAGCAGAGTATGGGTCTGCTGGCGCCCTCCTGAGGGCTGCTTGTGCACCAGATATTGCAGCTTTCGAAGCAGCTGCTGTGACCCATCTCAATAACGCACTGACAGCCTTTCTCAACCGCCCCACGTCTGCCCTGTCACACTTCTTCTCTAGAGAGGAGGGCGTTCAGTTTTCAGTAGGCCCAATTTGACGACTATGTGCATTTACAACCATTTTGATTGAAAGAACGTTTCCATTGAAATGTGTTAAAATGCATATATTTGTCTACATAATGTGCAAAACATAACGCGCTGAGAGCCATCCACAACCACCTCAAGTCTGCTCTCACAATTCTCCAGGCTAAAGAGGGTGTCAACTTTTCATTGGGCCCATAATTTGATAAGAATGTGAATTTAGAACCATTTTGATTGAAAGAACATTTCCTTTAAAATATGTTAAAATGCATTAATTTACTCCAAAAATAAAGAATGCATAACCAATGTATTGCTTTCTGTTGTGCTTATTTGTATGCTTTAAATGCACTGAATATTTCAAAAGAATTATGTATTTTTCAAACACAGAAAATTCATCATGATCACACGCAAAGTCATATTCAAAATGTAATTGATCATCTTGAATCACACATGGGTTTAGTGGGTTTTGGCCAAATTTGAAGTGCTTACAATGATGTGCGCTTTTGCGCTTTTGTCATTCCCGGGTTTGATCCAATATGGCTGACTTCCTTTACAGTTTAGGGCGGGGCCATAATATCATTTTTGTCATGTCCTGATAGGGTCTATTTTTGGTGCAAGTTTCTGATTTTCACGTGGATTTTTTTCCGTGTCAGGCTCCCATTAGCCCCATGAAAATCAAAGTTTGAGGTGGAGCTACAATTGTCCTAAGATATTAAAAGGCTAGAGGGCTAACAGTGGGAGGGTTGGGGTCAACTATTGGGCAGTGTACAGTACATTTTAGAAGAGCCAAAGCGTTGAAGATGAGTCTCTATATATCCTTCAATGTATAGTTTGTCCACTACAAGATGTGCACATTTATTGTTTTTTCTGCTGTCCTTTATTATGGGTTACAGTATCTTTCTGTGCTTCTCTATTTCCTTTTTGCCCCTGCTTTTCACAAGTTCCTTGTGTTTGAAATGTTCAAACTTGGACAAATGTTCAAACTTATGGGTCTAGGTCCTTTTTTTTGAAGTGGGTCCAATACGGTGTACTCTGTGGAATGTTATGCTGTTAACTGTGTCCAATGCTAGTTTGAGTTGGGCTCTCATGAATTCCTTAATCGTTTCCTCTGGATTCTCATCTTTGTTTTCCACATCTTTATGATGTGGTCTCACATGCTGCGAGTTTAAAGGTCTAATATGGTTTCCTTTAATGATTTGTTGTGTTGTTTGACCAGGTCTAGTTCGCTTTGAAAGATTTAACTGACGTTTTGAGTTATGTATTATATTGTTGTGAGCGAAATCAAAACTGTGATGCAGTTCCTTAATTCCTTAAGTGTGGGTAATAGTCTGAGTTTGTTGTTGATGCTGTCGAGTAAACTAATCAGAATTTTAGCCGTTTCGAGGTCATTGGTGTCTGTGGCAGCAGTTGTCGATATACTGTTCCAAGTCCGTTTTAGTATCCACTTTTGTACTTCAAAATGGTGTGATGTGTTTGTTTAGTGTTGAGAGGTTTTTATAGCGTTTCTTCTCTTATTGTAATTTAAGCTTGCCCGATAAGTTGTATTTCCTTGTTGTGATCTCCCTCCAACGTGACGTCGTGCTCACTCTCGCGATAGCATGCTCCGCTCTCCGCTTTCTGATAGCTTCCCTACCTCAGAGCACCCAATACTGATGTCTCATCTCAGCCAAGACTCTTTCTGGGCCAGGATGAAGACGTTGTTGGTCAAACTTCTGGATAAGTCAGAACTGTCAGAACTACTGGATGGATAGTGTCAGGGTGTAGATCTTCTGCCCGCCTCAGTCTGTCTCTGACTCTGATGAGGCCGCTGAGCTTGTCATACTCATTATGCAAGTGAAGCAAGACGACTATCAGGGGGGACAGGTCTCTTGGCCTTTAGGGCTTTTACTTCTTCAGGAAATGAGTCCAGCTGGGACTTGGAGAGGATGAACTTTTCTGCACTGACAACATCTGCGGCATCACAGGACTGGTCAACGATGGAGTCAGCTGCCCCATTAAGGGACCCGACAGTGGCTTGGACGAGGGCTTGCCATGACTGGAACAGTGAAGCGTCAGGGATATGAGAGCTGGTACTAGTTACGGTAGCTCCAATGAATGCTGCTTTCTTGAGCTCATGTGTCTGGCTCCTCTGAAGACACAGGAGTCATGAGCCAGTGTTCAGGTTCCTCTAACAGGAAGGCTGGGTCTGAGCTCCATCGGTGTGGTTGAGTCAGAGCTGCAAGGCTTAGACCTCTGGTAAGGTCGTCCGCTGGGTTTTGGGTGGTGTCCACATACCTCCAACTGGCCACATTGATCATGCTCTGAATCTTGGCTACTCCGACTTGTCGGTACAAGAGAATGCGGTCAACCTGTTCCCAGGAGTTCCATTCCTCAAGGGTTATCCCATCCAAGGTCCTGACCCCAAAGGTCCTGGATAAAGATCTTGGCCATGTCATGAACAATATCAAGAAGCCTAGTGCGTTGTACTGGCTGGCTAGCTTCTTGTACAAGTTGAGGTGTGTGGGAGGAAGTGCCCCTGTGGGGCGATGTTTGTATTGAAGGTCCAAGGGTTGCCCTGGGAGTAGCTGGTCGTTTAGGCACCATCCCTGGTACTGGAAAGAACAGTTAAAGACTTTACCATTGTAACTTACTGTATGGTGTGGAATAAACCACAACTCTTCGGACTGGTCTGCTTCTTGCGGCGTAATCTGAGCCACATAGCCGGCCTCTTCAAGCTTGCAGATTTCAGCCCAGTCTGTGTTCTGTGTTGGAGTGCTGTGGAGTGATGGGGTAGCATAGTGTTGCACTCCCTGCACATTGACTGTGGTAATAGCAGACTACAGCAGGTCATAGGCCTGACCATGAGGACAACACCAGAGGTGGCTTGGATGGAGTCATGAAGAATGGTGAGCTGGGTATCTTTGCAGACTTTACAGGTGAGGTGAGGTGGGTCTCCTTTAGGGTGCTGCCTGGTTACGGCCGCATCTCCAACATCGCTTACTATCCTTAACCCACTGTATTATCTCATTTGTGCTGAGCTTCTTGAACTCATTGCAGGAGTTGAGATAATGGTCTGCATTATCACACCAAGGGCAGTATGGCTTAGGCTTGGTGTTGGCTTGGGCTGTAGCTGGAGCCAAGGTAGATGTTGGTGGCTTGGCTTGGCGTTTAGTGTCAGCAGAACTGGTGTAGTCTTGTCCTTTGACAGAGCACTCCTGTTGATCCTCAGGGGCTTGTGAGGCTACACGGCTGCAGAGCCGTTTGGCTTGGAACTTAATCTGCAGCCATTCCACCAGATCAGGGAGAGTGTACATTCTGTCTATACCTGTCTGTAGGATTCAAAGGGTCAGGCAGTATCCAACAAAGCTATCAGGGAGGTTTGGCAGCATCTTGCTCAGTAGGCGGCCGACGTGTGAGCCAAATGAACACTTAACAAAAAGAAACGCTGACATAGCAAAAAAGGCCAGACAACTCAAAAAGCTGCAAAAGATCCAACACCTGGGTAACAAACTGCAAGATTTTTATTAAACTAAACGGGACCGCAAAGGAAGCCAAAGTGTTGGGGGTGAGAAAGAAAGAAGAACTGGACAAATACAACTGACATCAATGGACAAAATAAGGTAACACATGACTCTATACGTCCCTTCCGAACAATATGAACAATAGGCCTACATCAAATACATCTACACCATCAAACAGCAATGAACTGGACATGCTGCAGAGAATCCTCCATTACAAACAAATGGAACTGGAAACACACTCAATCTATCTGAGATTGACCCAGATTACAGTTTTCTCTCTACTTTTGATACAAACTGTAATTATCTTACTCAAGAACAATGTAACAATAACATAAAAGGGGAAACTGTCAATAATACATTTTAATAGCAGGAGCATGTACAGTAATTTAAATTCTATCAAAGATTCTGTCTGCAACAATTCATTCGCCCTTTCAGTATCATCGCTGTTACGGAAACCTGGTTTAACCAAGACAGAGATATACAATTTTGTCTAGATGATTCTGAACTAAGATATATGAACAGAGGAAGTAAAATGGGAGGTGGGGTTGCTTTATTCATCCATAAATCTGTATCATTTAACATGTTAACCCATCTGTCACTTTCAATAGATGAAACAATGGAATGTTTAACTGTTGATATTCATAATTATAAGAAGAAAAATATAGTTGTAAGTTGTGTGTATCGTTCACCTGGCTCAAACATTGAAGCTTTTACTGAATGGATGGAGAAATTGTTTTCTACTGTTAACCAAAAGCTATTATTTATCTGTGGTGACTTGAACATCGACCTTCTGAATCCAACTAGACAAAAGGCAATTGATGATTTTTCTGACACAATGTACAGTTTGTCCCTTTTGTTCTATTGTTCAGCAATAACCAAACCAAGCAGAATAACGTCACATAGTGCAACAATAATTAATAACATCTTTGCTAATATTATGGGAAACCAAACAACTAGTGGCTTGTTAATATGTGACATCACTGATCACTTAACTGTCTTTACTTTCTATGACTGTGAATTCAAAAAAATCAAAAAAGGGCAAGAAAGTGACTTATAAACGATTAAGAAGTGAAGAGACCATTAATGCTTTTGACAATAGTTTAAAGGAACAGGACTGGATCTCAGTCTTTACAGAAACACATGTAGACTGAGCAACTTCTTGAACATATTTGTATCTCTGTATAATAAATACTGTCCAGTAAAAGAATATCGTAAAAACAACAAACCAACAAAAAGCCCTTGGCTGACCAAAGGAATATTAAATGCTTGTAAAAAAAAAAAAAAAAAAAAGCTAAATCTTTATAAATTGTTTATCAAACTAAAAACTAAAGATGCTGAACAAAGATAAAAGACATATCAAAATAAATCAACAGATATAAATAGAAGTGGCAAATTGTTATATTATAAAAGAATACTATATGAAAATAAAAACAATATAAAGAGAACCTGGAACATACTAAATAGTGTAATTAAACAGGGATCAACAAAAGCTATGTATCCCAGTTATTTTGATGATATAAATGGGGATAACCACAACATGAAGAATATAGTTAACGGTTTTAATAATTTTTTTTTGTAAATATTGGCCCAGAGCTGTCTGCTGAAATCCCAGACCAAGCTAAAACTCAGTGTAGAGAAACAATGATGAGGAACCCTCACTCATTTTTTCTCTCAGCAACCAACGAACAAGAAGTGAAATATGTTGTTCAAAAATGTAAAAATAAATTCTCCACAGACTGTCATGATATCGACATGTCATTGGTTAAAAAAGTCATAGATAAAATTGTAAAACTTCTAACCCATATATGTAATTTATCTCTTCAGTCCTTCAGGCTGTTTCCCAAGCAAAATGAAAATTGCAAAAGTGACACCACTATTCACAAATGGAAATAAACACAGTTTCACAAATTATAGACCAATTTCACTGTTGCCTCAGTTCTCAAAAATTCTAGAAAAAATATTCATTTCTTGGTTAGAAAAGTTTGTTGACAAACATCAAATAATAAATGACAGTTAATACGGCTTCAGAGCAAAAAGAACCACTTCTATGGCAATAATTGAAGCAGTAGAATAAATCACCAATGCACTGGACCAAAAGAAGATGTTGGTATCTTTATTGATCTGAAAAAAAGCATTCGACACAATTAATCATTCAATCCTGCTAAATAAACTTGAAAGATATGGTAGTAGAGGAGTAGCTGGGGACTGGCTAAGAAATGACCTAACAGGACGAGTCCAGTATGTTACATTGGGAGAATACTCATCTGAATACCTTGGCATTGCTTGTGGTGTTCCCCAGGGGTCAACTAATTCTCTTTGCTGATGACACTAACATTTTTTATAGCAGTTTAGATTATAATGAGCTCGTAGACACTGTGAATGTGGAACAAAATAAAATAAAACAATGGATGAATACAAATAAACTGTCATTAAATCTAAGTAAAACCAAAGTAATGACGTTTGGTGACCATAAAACCAACTCAAAATTACAAATAATTCTGAGTTGGTTTTAGGGTGTACAAATTGAAAATGTGTTTGAGAATAAATTCCTAGTAATCCGAGTAATTATGGACAACAAAT
Organism: Periophthalmodon schlosseri; assembly: GCA_000787095.1. Taxonomy (NCBI): domain Eukaryota; kingdom Metazoa; phylum Chordata; class Actinopteri; order Gobiiformes; family Gobiidae; genus Periophthalmodon; species Periophthalmodon schlosseri. The sequence goes on from KN476713.1 coordinate 7,266, forward strand.
TATCATGGAAAGCCCACAGCTGACATATAAAAACTAAAATAGCCAAGAGCCTCTCAATTATAAATAAAGGAAAACAATATCTTGATCACGATGCACTCCGCACATTGTACTGCTCATTGCTACAATTACCAATGCTCAACTAAGCCATTATTCTTATTGCAAAAATGAGCAGTGCGGATCATTCACAAGGTTGGTTTTTTAGAACATACTCACAATCTTTTCATCCAGTCCAAATTATTGAAATTTCCCGACCTTGTAAAATATTATACTGTAATTATATTATTCAAAGCCTTTAATAAGTTATTACCATGTAACATGCAAAAGTGTTTTGCTCCTAAAGAGAGAACTTATAATTTGAGAGGTAATGGAAATTTTATACTATCTAATGTTCAAACCACTTGTAAAAGTTTTTGTGTGACTGTATGTGGGGTGAAATTGTGGAATGCTCTGGATTTAAAACAAAAGCAATGCCAAAGTATTCATAAATTTAAGTTTTTATATAAAGACATGGTCTGGTCTGAAAACAGAGAGACACCAGTTTAAATATAAACACATGGTCTGGTCTGATACAGAGAGACCAGTTTAAATATAAAGTTATTCTGTACTTTCTCTGTATCAGTGTTGGTTCTACTTTATGCTCATCGTTTCCTTACCATGGCTATTTTCTTGTTCTTACCATGGTTGGTAGGTTTTTTCTTTCTGTTGCAATTTAAAAATGCCTCATGTTACTTATAGTAACACTAAATTATTGTCAGTGACCTTTAGCTGCATTTATTGTCATGTCATTAATTGAATGAATTTATATTTTATATATATCTATATCTATCTATCTCTATCTCAGAGAGAGAGAGAGAGGAGAGAATAAAAGCATTTCATTTATGTTCTAATGGAAGAGGGGTGGGATTCAAAGTTTTCTTCTTCCCACTCCTTTTCGAGCTTAAATAAGAAAAAATATGTGAAATGTGCATTAAGTGCATTAGATACATGTGTTCATTAATCTGCTTGAAATAAATAAATAATAAAAAACGTTCTGTCCCTCAAGCGTCCTCAGCATTCCAACTAATGACTGCACCACTAGGGCAAAGGCGTCAAAGGCAGTGGCATCTCCTGGTTTATAAGCTGGCATGCTCAATATTGTACCCAGTTTAGACTGGACAAGCTGCCGGGGATTGGCCATACTTGTCTTGGAGAGCTTGCGGTGCACTGGTGTATGGCTGGTAGTGGTATATGTAAGCTTTGGCTAGTTGAAGTGCGCTGGCATGCTTGAGGTTGACCGAGCAGAACCTGATACTTGTACTGTTCACTAAGATGAGTGTGAGTACTCGGGAAGTTGTCGAATGCCATCTTAAGTAAAATAAAGTCATTTTCACATCGACTTCCGAAGTAAGGCAGAGTAGGCCTGGTAATCCCATGAGCTGAAGCAATCAGTAGGTCTGCTCCTAATGGTGGCAGAGCACTGGATTGAGGAGTTGGCTGGTATAGCTGGGGAAATGTGATGACTGGTAGAGCCTGAGTCGGCAGTGTCTGCAGTGCAGACATCAGAGGAGGCTGGCCAAACATAGATGCAGTCAGGGCAGGAGTCACCAGAGGGACTACATTAGACTGTGTAGCCATAACTACAGCTGGTGGTGGAGCAGGTTGGAAGCTGAAGTGAGACATGGTTGGCAGTATATTAGCACTCAGGGGGGGAACATACTGCAGCTGTAGCTTGAGGAAGGCTTGGAGAGACAAAGATGTTGGATGCCACGGGTGCGAGCTGTGGAAGTGGTGGGCACAGCAGCTGAAGTGATGGGCAATGACAGCAGGTTGGGCAGACATTGGTGGGCTAGTCATTGGTGCTGATGATGGAGGAGCGAGGAAACTCACCAGAGTTGAGGGGGACTTTGGAGCAGTGCCCTCCACATCTGTAGTAAGGACTGAGGAAACCAGTTTGGCCATCTTAAACTTCGTCTCTGCTTCCTGCAGGCGACAGTTCCTGTCTAGCTGTTTGATAGAGGCCTCTTTGGCAAGTAGTGCTTCATCCTGTGCACGCTGAGCCTCTTTAGCTTGAATCTGCAATTGCTGATACTCCACATCTGCCTTAGTGTCCTCAACTAGTTGCTGCTTGGGGTCATCAAGCTCAATTTGCCTCATTCCTTCCTCCAGAAGAGCAGACTGTGTTGTGCTGAACTCCACAGATGGATAAAAAACGTTTCTTGATCTGGTGATGTTGCTGAATGTGCTACGACTGGACCACCTAGATTGGCTTCCATGTCTTCTTCTGGAGGATGCTGTAGCAGCTTAAGGATAGGTGTGTAGTGGAGTATATCCAACATCATAGTCGAGCAGGTACTGAGGAAGACGGCATTCTCTCGGTGGCTTGTCCTGGGGCTCTGGGATATCTGCAGCTGCTTGATCCATACTGTGTAAGCTGGTACTTCCGCTGCCATTTGTCGGGAGCAACAGCAGCATGACCCCTTACGATGTAAAAGAACTGACAGTGGTGGTCTTCACTTTCTCCGTGGGCTGGTTAGGTCAAATGCGAGACTTAATGAAAGAAAAATGTCTAAATGTCAGACATCCGTCTGATGTTTAATTGTTGCATGGTTGGCATGTATTGTTGATCTAGTCCTCAAAAAGCATCAATAAAAGCATATTTTCTATGCATTTTGACTGAAAACTGATTCAATGCATGAGCCTGTAGCGAGAAAAATACGCTTGGAGCATATTTTGGGTTGACGATCGGCTTCGGCTGCAATCCAGGGCACACTTTTTCAGGGCACTTCGCTTGCCATTCTGCTACAAAATGTTCTTGCAGTGTGTTTTGGCTGTGAGTCTGTTGTAATCAGAAGCAAGCTCAGCTGCCTCATCTAGACAAAAATCTCATATGTGATGCCCATAAGAGTGCAATATAGATTGATTTCTATCGAGAACATGAATAATTTAGCGGTTTTTCACAGCTCATAATCAGTACATAGCCTGATAAGACCGTATGCAACATTAGAGCAGTTGAATTGCTCCACTGATAGTGTGCTTAGTTGGTGATGTGTGGAGGACATAGAGAGGGAGCATGAACTTGTAAATGAGTTTTATTCAGCAAGTATTCAAACACAAGACCTGCAGTTCCCAACTTGAGAAGTGTCTGCCTTAACTTCAGTAGTGTTTCTACATCCTCTGTCCAGATCAGACTACCAGGAGCCTGCCTCCAAAGTACAAAAGTATGGATCAGAGTGTTTGTCCACTAATCCGAAGGTTTGCGGTTCGAATCCTGCTCTCGATATGAACATCATTGGTTAGGCGGTCAGATCCACTGACCACTCAAGCTCTACCAATCATCACATTTCCCCAGCTATACCAGCCAACTCCTCAATCCAGTGCTCTGCCACCATTAGGCGCAGACCTACTGATTGCTTCAGCTCATGGGATTACCAGGCCTACTCTGCCTTACTTCGGAAGTGGATGTGAAAATGCTCCCACTTTAGTTTTTTAACTTATAAGATTTAATTAGGTTGAGGTTAGGGAAGTGGAGACTATGGCTTGGATGAAGCATGGAAACCCAACAAGTGTGTGTGTATGTGTGTTTCTTGCAGCATGGTTCAGCTCATGTACAGAGGAGACCAAATTACGATTTAAGATCACCTCTGATTAATGAACGCTTACAAGCTATGCTGTTTGATTTACAATAACAGATTCAAAGCAAACTAGACTTTCAATCTTCTTTCCATGTCTGTTTATTAGTGCAAGAGACTTGACTGAGTGCTTATGGAGGGCAAACATTACAAGGTGGAGTAAAAGTCAGACAGTCACACACTTTGTCAAACGTAACATATAAAATGACAGCAAAAACAGCCTCTGTAAAAATGCATATTTAGTGCCTCTGTAAAGCACACATGTGGTCCCTGAATGGTGACATCCATTCACAAGATTCACATAATTAAACTATTAATTTAAGAGTGTAGAAAAACTATACAAGGCATGCAAAGGCTGCTCTGGCCAACATACAATAGCTCATGTGGAACATTTCTGTAAAGCAGTGGTTCCCAGTCTTTCTTTCCCTGAAGCCCCCCTTGCGTGAACCAGAGATTTGCTGCCCCTTCTGTCTAAAACTGCAGCCTCCCAAGTATAATAACATGATAAAAATGATAAGCCTACTAACAAGAATTGATTACAAAACTGCAGTTGTAGTGTTTGTGTTCCCATACCCACTGTCTTATTTACTATTTAATTTGCATAAATAGTTCCTTTGATGAACTGATCTTCTAACTAGACAAAGCTCTGTAATTGAAGAATAGAAAAAGAGGAAAAGTCCAGTGCCTTACTGTGGGACATTCTAAACAAAGTAATAACTCCATGGAGACAAGCAGGTGGGGAACCACCCCACCAGAAAACTTACATAATGTACATTTACTCTTAATGTCAACATTACTGCTGAGGATTTCATGTGTAGAATCTTATTCTAAACCATAATCCATAGTTATTTATTAATGTACATTTATAGGCGTCCTATTTAATTAAGAAACTTAACCTTAATCATACCATATTAATGATGACATTATGGTTAATGATTCAATATTGAAAAAGTAAGGCAAAGTAAGAAGGGGACGCTCCTTTAGGAACAGACACTGGTTAAACTCAGAGGAAACAAAACATGTCTCTTGAAGCAGGGCCAATGTGAAGTACTGAGGTGCAATAACTGAGGCATTTTAACTGCAAACACATTTACAATAAATTTAACAAATATAAAAATTTAGCAAGTCACTACTATACCACGTGACCATATACATACCATGTTTGGATAAAAAAATGAATAGAATTAATACAAAAATGACACCTTGTTGATAAACAGATGAACAACAGCACATGCAGGAGTGCGTTCTGGTACTGGAGGAAGTAAGGCACCAGAGGTTTTCAAGTGTAAAAACAGTTCCAGTGTGTGGATAATGTCCTGGACCAGGGCAGTTTCATGCTTGAGGATAACTCATGTTCTGTAACAGTGGCAGCTGTGGAAAAAGCATGTTAGTCCATACTGTCAAGGACTATGATTTGGACTTTCTAGGGTCCAGTAGTGCTTACCTTTGACAGGTCCACTCCAGTCAGAGCATTAACCGACACAGGCAGCTCAGCCAGCAGTCGGTTCACCTCTCCAGTCACACGGCTGCCCTCCCCACTCAAAATTACGATATCATTCGTCTTAGCCAATGGGGCGGCCACTTTGGCTGCAATCTGTGAAAGTGTTTACAGGAATATATATTAACCCACCATTCCATTCTGTTTAATAACAATGACAAGACAAATAAATCACAAAATTGTGTCAGCTCCTCCACTGTCTTTTGGATTGCTGATTACTTGTCTCGTAGCCATCAGTATGTGCCACTGGGGAGCACCATTTGTGACCGTGGTCAGTGATGTAGGGACCTCTTACTTCCCTGTCTCTGGGACAGGAGCTGGAGTACAGCTTCAAATCACGTGTGACGTGGAATACATTATTAAATATGCTTATGGAGGATTACACCCAAAACACACTGCAAGAGCATTTTATAGCGGAATGGCAAGCAAAGTGCCCTGTGTAGGAAGTCACCAGGCTCATTTCACTTGCGCACCTAGTTTAGCAGATCGGAGTGTGCAGACAGCATACCAAAGCTGCACACCGTGGGTCGCAGTCGAAGACGCTCGCCAACCCAAAATATGCTCCGAGGCTCACGCAGTGGGGCCGTTTTCAGTCTAAATACATAGAAATCAGGGCCAGCCCTAGGTTTCATGGAGCCCTAAGCTGAATTTGTCTCTTGGGCGCGGGGCAGTGGATGTACCCTGACTCAGCTATTGGTGATTCACATTTGACAACATTATGACTATGCTCTCATCGCCTCGACCAACTGTATTTGTATTTATATGACCAACATCCAGAATGTCATAACTACTATAGCCACAAAAACAGTAGACAAACATGTACGGGTGGTCTGTGGAATAAAAAGAAAAAGGGTAAAAGGTTTTTGAAATTCTAGACATTTTTTCCTGGTTTCTGGTGGATTTTAATGTGGGCTTACATTTACATTATAAAGAGGTGCAGAGGTGAATAGGGCAAAAGCCAAAAGTTGTACTTGTTGCATATTAATTAGCCTATACAATACGCATGACTGGTTCACAGGTCATTCGGTCGTCCAGCAAATGTGACAGTGGTTTATCAACGTTACTAATTTGGTAACAGGAGAAACTTGCAGTAGCCTAAACATTCACAGAAGCCTAGTTGATGGTTGATTGCAAAAGAAAAAGCCAACAATCAAAAGCACACATTTTAATAAGCTGACTCACCATGCGGTGTTCATGTCGCTCAGATATATATCCTTTATGTATTATATAAACATCCCACTTCACTGTTTTATTCTGGCATGTCATGTCCATTAGAGTAAGAACTAAGTAATAGGCTATTTTGAGTCCTCTCACTGTCTTTCCCAAAACAATCATCTTGTGTTCTTGATGCACTGCCCAAGACTTTAGATAAACTTAAGCTCACTAACTTTCAATCAACAGCCATTCAAATGTATCTGAGCTGCCTCAGCGAACCATGGGGGAAGGGGTCCTTGCATCAGTATAAACTCAAATAGACTGGCTCTGATTGGCAGGGATTCTACACTTTTTTTTCTATTTCATAAAGTTTCATGTTTGACCTAACCAGCCCACAGAGACAGTGAAGACAAACATATTCCGCTAATTTTTGCCTGAGTAAACCTGTTCTATTGCCTGTAATTTGCTCTAGACTGTACCATAGAGAAACAGAGTCAGCAGCTGCAGCTGCTTTTCAGTCAAAATACATAGAAAATCTGCTTTTATTAATGCTTTTTGAGGACTAGATCAACAATATATGTCCACTAGGCACTGATTAAACATCAGAGGGAAGACTCAGATTGGCAGTAGACTCTTTATTTCATAAAGTCTCACGTCTGACCTAACCATCCCACAGAGACAGTGAAGACAAACACATTCAGCTAATTTTTACTTTGGTAGGCCTGTTCTATTGTTCTATTATATAATATGCTCTAGACCATATCGAAACAACTCCGCTCGCTGTCTTTGTCTTAACACTGCTCTCCGTGAGGCAGCTCGTCCACGAAAAGGCGTGTGGTTCTCGTTTGCTCATGCAGTGTGTTTCGAGTGTTAGTGATCAATCAGCGGCAATTCGCCGAGTTTCTCACTTGTGTCAAACATGTTTACTTGGGAAACTACAGAGATATTCACTTCTTAAGTGTTTCGTAACCAGTGAGCTGGTTTGAACTAGGACCGCATCAGAACTAAACCAGGACTAAGCAAGGACTAAGTAGAAGGACTGATTACCAGATCTGAATCATCAGGACTAAACCAAGACTAAACTAGGACTTGGCCTTCTATTATCCTCAGTGAGCAGAAATGAGCAGGAGGAGACTACACAGAACTGCCACAGGGATAGAAGCTTTTTGATATAGCCTAAAACATAGTTTCATCTTCAAAAGGTTAAATAACATTCCAGTCCTATATTTGAATGTAGGCATTAGAAAAATAAAAAATGGGCTAATGCTGAGCCTTTTGATATTATTTGGGCTTCATTTTTAAATTTTAAACTTGGTCCCACATACATTGAAAAATTAATCGATTAAGATTTTCAATCTCTGCCCAGCCGTATTTTTTATTGTTTATGCGCATTACCTTGGGCAAGGCCTCCAGCACCAGTGCGGTCTTGGCTGCCTCTCCGTACTGCTGGTATGCCTCAGCCTTCAGTCTCATCTTCTCTGCTTCTGCCTTTCCAACTGCTTCAATGGAGCATGCCTCCGCCTCACCCACCTTCCGTATCTTCTCTGCCTCTGCCTGGGCAATCAGCACTTTCTTCATTCTACCAAAACAAAAGAGCAACCTCAACATTATTAAGTGGTTTTGGACATAGGCGTTTATGTTTGAGCTGCCCACCACCTGAGTGTATGTGACAATGTCACGTGAAACAAATGCAACAAACAATAGGATTTGGCCCCTTGCTGGACCTGTATTATACTCTTCTCAATCTGATGCAAAGACACTGACCCTGTGGCCCAGTGAGATGTGTGTTGGGTGTGAACGTGTGCATGCTCCTCACTTGTGGCCCTCAGCCAGCTGCTGCATCTTGTAGGCCTCAGCCTCAGCAGGCCTTTTAACTGTGGCGATGAGTTCCTTGTCTGTGCGATCAATTTCCTTCTCCTCAATGGTGATCTGCTTCTTCCTCTGTACCACCTGGATTTCAATCTCCTCTAAACGTATCTTCTGCTGCTCTTTGGCTGCCTGCAGCTCATAAGCCAGCTGCGCTTCAGCTTTCTGCCAACAAAAAGATGAGGTAGGTTACAGATGGCATCTCACAGTGACACTTGGTGTGTACCTTAGTGTTGACTTCTTGGTTGAAAGCAGCTTTTTGCAGCTCTAGTTCTCGTTTTGAGTCTGCCATCTTAGTGTCTGCCAAAAATTTGACGTCCATCATCTCCTTTTTACATTCTGCCTCCTGTCAGAGTAAAAAAAAGCATGTGTTTGACTTCAGCTTCATTCATGCATAACCTATCACTTATTTTTCCACCAACTCCTTTTACCCGTATACCAGCATCTCTCTCGGCCTCAGCCACTCCAATGTCTGCATCCCGCTGGACAGCTGCTGTCTGTGTCTTTCCCAGGGAACTGAGGTAATCCAGTGTGTCATACACATCCTGTGAGACACACACTCCAATGAGACCTACCCCCTGCAAACTCTACATACCAGCACTAGATGGCACATGTAGCTGCGACTTTAGCCAATTGTCAGATTTTATGTTTAAGGTTAGACCCCGTCAAGTGCATAGTTTGGTGAGTTCATACCTGTAGGAAATATAAATAATAGTGTAACACCAGTCCAGTGGCAGTTTGCAAAGAAAAGAAAAGTAGTGCTAAGTTCTAAAACAATTTCCATCTGTTCCCACATTTGGACTCAAACATTAATTCATACAATAAGTAAGTTTAGTAAAAACTATGAGTAGACTATCCTATCACTGAATTTCTAACAATATAGACAGCGATAATAGAAAGGTGAGGTCTTTTTTTTGGAATAGGCTTGACAGTGAATTAGGGGAGGCTGAGCACAATCACAGTTGAATTACAATTCTTTCTGGACTATGCCTCAGAAAGTGCAACTGTAATTGCGATGTCTGTAATCGCTTAGTTGTCCAGGTAGGTTTAACTAGCCGCATGTGATGCTGCACAATCACGTGTCAGTGTGTCATCAACCAACATCACTTTATTTGTGCCTGAGGGACAATTTTAGCACAATGGGCAGTAATAATAGAAAACCTCAAACAAAAGTCTCAACAGGTGGTGCAGCTCAACAGGTAGGGTCATCAAATCCAGTGTCAGGGCAGTTTTGAGTAATATCCCTCTGGACAAAAGTTAGATTAACTTAGATTTATTATTATAAGAAAACTGAGACAGAACTGTGTTGGAGGAGGCCCCACCAAACGGGCACTACTACTGCCCAAAGCACCAGAGGCTTATTATAACTCCCCCTTGTCAACGCTCAGTTATCATTTGTGTGTATGATGCGTATCAAAATGATAAATTCAGTGCCTACCTTTATGGTGAAGCTCAAAATGTCAATGCCCATCCTGCCCACATCTGGAGAAGCCACCTCTCTCACCAGCTGTGCAAACTTGTCACGGTCCTGGTAAATCTGCTCTACTGTCAGGGTACCTGTAATGTACATATTATTAAAGAAAGGGTTTTACACTCCTATATTACCTTTTGTTACCATTTTACCTTTTATTGTTTTGAAAATGTTATATTCTCCGCTAACTACATATTAAAATGTTTGATTGGTTAGTTTAGTTTTTGATGCGGAGTCCCTGCTCCTCCTTCAGAGCGCTATCACAACACAATCAGTGCACATTCCAATAATGAAATCGCTGCACATCACATCAGGTTTGTGAAGTTGTAGTGTATTGTTTTGTTTCCTGCTTTTATATATTTATGAAAATTGGCCGTGCGGGGGCATGGGTTATGTAGGCTTGTGGGCTGAGCCTTGTATAGTATCAGAATAGAGTATTATTGCCATTGTCAGTGAACAGAATTCACAAACGCTTCGGTGGTGACGTGCAACATAAAACAATGAATAATAATAGTAAATATAAGCTATGATGAAAAATGGGGCATGCATTAAAAATAAAGTATATAAAAATAGCAAAAGAAAGGATAGTCTTCACTACATTCAGTGTAGTGAAGGAAGTTAAAGCACTGTACTGGATTTTTACCATGTTCAAAATGTGAAAAACATCAACTTTATTTTAAATGGTTTGCTAAGATCCAACGTTATTCCTCCTTATGACAAAGTGGGTCTTTGTCCCTTTAATCTTATCCTAATTTTGTTTATATTCACACATTTGTTCATTCCTTATAATTTTTCAATATTCAACTAAATAGCTAAGCATAATTATCCCGGGTTTGTTTTGTTTAGTCTGTTAGTCTACCTTTAATGTAAACACCACTCTTACACTTGTTACTTTAAAGAGTTTATTTGGTTACATTTAGTCAATTCAGTTCAACACCTGCATCTAATCTTACCTGAGTCTCCACATGGTCCAGACAAAGAGGGGGCATGGCCTATGTCGGCCATCTTTAAAGGCTTGGGTGTGGGCGTGGGCTGAACCATGTGGAGGGGAGAACAAGTTTTCTTTTGTTCTAATGTGTTTATGCATTTTGTTTCAATATTTAAGTGTCTATAGTTTATTTTTAAACACTTTGAATTAAGGGACTTAGGCCTGAGAAGTTGCGAGATCTGGCTAAAGTTATACCCACAGCACCTGGAAAGATTATGGTATATACCTGGGGGAGGTGCTTCCTGCTCAGGAGGGTATATAAGCAGTGCAAGTCAGACAGTTGGGAAGAACATCAGGGGGACTTCAGTGTAGTTGTGTGCATGTGGTTGTTTGTTAGGTTTAATTTAATTTATTCATGGTCTGTTTTGTGTTAACAGTTTGTCTGAAATTGTATTGGCGTCCAACCGAAGTCATCTTTTAAATAAATTTGTCTGGTAAAAGACACTTTATGCACGCCTGCCTCCTACTTTGACCACATTGGCCAGCTTCCCCACACTCCCTTACCTTATGCATTCCTAACATAATAATTTTTCACCACAACAAGTTTATAATTGCATTTCACAACCCTCAGAGGCCACATCAGAGTTTGCCGTCATGCTAACAGTTTGGCTGTACACCGGTTATAAATGTAATCTTTGTTCCTGTCTCACTGTGAGACCTACAACCCACGTTTTTGAGCCACAACACAAGATTTTCCCATGTACAAGAAACTTTCATTGCAGACAGCGATAATCGTGCAATGAACACCAAGCTTTAAAAGGCCACACTGACTTTAACAAGACAAGGCTCATACCAAGTATGGATCGCAGGTGTCCCTCCAAAGTGTGCAGAAGAACTGCTTTAATTTCCATCACAGATTTGCCCAGGAACTGTTCACAAGCCACAGCCAGCAGATCCTTGTCTGTCATGACTTTCACCTAAATAATACAATATTCACAGTCAACCATAACTCACCATAATTTATCTACTGTAGTGGTAAAATCAGTTTATTGTCTAGACATTTAGTTATTCTTTCATATGCTTTGCAGTTTCACTTATACCACTTTTTAAGCATTGCAAGTTGACTTGAATAAAGCCTGTAAAATGTTTTCAACTTGCTGTTTTCACAAACAGGACTTTTTAATACATAGCAGTGGCAGTACAGAAGTTGTAGAATAAAAGTAAAGTGAACGAGAAGTCAGTAGTTACCTGGGCAACTCCAGTGACGGTGATGGCCACGCCCTCTGCAGTCTCCACCTCCTCACAGCGTGGTTGGAGAGTCATGATCTCCAATGTCATCCTACAACAAACATATTTAGAACATTTTACCTTTCACTGTACTTGTAAAAGTACTGTTTAAAATAATACAATATGTATTATTATTATTATTATTATTATTATTATTATTAGGGAAAATATCTTATCATAGTTAATCACCTTTGGGTGTCAGAGATGAGCCACCAAGCCCAGGCCCAGCCTCCAACAACATAAGTCTTTTCATCAGCACCACAACAGGCCCCTATGAAAAAAGAACATCATACAAGTGATCTAACAAGTGGCTTTGGTGTCACAGAGTAAGGTTTGCTCTTTTATAAATATTTATAAATATTATAAATATATTGATACATTTGACACAAATTATACTGACAAACATAACAATGACATTCACAAACATAATCACATTAACAAACATCACACTGACATTCACAACATAACAATCACATTCACAAACATCACAATGTAAATGTGTGTCAAATATTAATAAAAAAAAAAAGAATAAATAAATAAATAAAATCAATATTGATAAATGTTTACCTCAAGTACTATCCTACCAAACAAAGTAATAATTAGAAAAACATGAAAACCTGTCATATGC
>JACM01033493.1:0-35170 GCA_000787095.1 Periophthalmodon schlosseri
AGCTCACAAGAGTCAATTTTGTGTAACTTTAAATATGGAACAAATAAACCCGCACTCCATTTTAAACAGTGCGTTGAATGTGCGCTGGTCTCCTCCTCACTGCCCCTGTACAAACCGAATTCATTGAGGTGAGATGATGCATTGGATTGCTTGTTAAGCCTGAGCCGGTGCAGTGGACGGTCCCCTCCTTTTGAGTGAGCTCCCGATCACAGAGGGCGACTCCGGCACTTGTGCGAGCCTGCTCAGGTAATTACAGCATCTGTTAAGAGCTTTGCTGATTGTTTTTCATCTCCACATGGTCACCACCGCAGAAAAACCAATTACCCAGGGGAATACTAAATCACCAAGGCCTATTTGTTATTCTACCCAAGAAGGGAGCCAACGCCGGATAAGGGCCTCAGTGTGTTTCCATTTGTTTACATGTGAAGAAAACGCATTAACAGGCGTAATACCAGAAGAATTGTGATGCGCTACAATGGAATGATGTAAAAAGTGAACACTTGCGGTAATAATGTGTCAAATGAGGATTAGCACAAGAGGAAATAGAAAATCGGCTGGAAGTTATTCAAATCAGTGTATAGTGTTAGAGGTGTTAGATTGAGGGTCAAGGAAGAGGCGTTTAGGATGTGTAGTGCATTTGGATTACTGCTTTATGGCGTATTATTTTGTGAGCTGGAAAATTTGAGAGATTTTTTCACTCATTTTGATCAATACCGATTTGTAGATTTTTATAGTTTTATTTTGTCTTCCCAAATTTCTTGAAAACAAACTATGTAAACTTGACACCGCTGCCATTTGACCCCATGTTTTCTTTTAAAGTGTGAACTCTGCTCCAAACCACGTGACTGAATCTCAAACTTGATTAAAATTCTATTCATTGTATAGCCCTATTCTGTTTGTTTGTGCCATAATCTATGAAGCATTTACCCCCATATTAGACAATCTCTGGATTCAGTTGAAGCATAGACAGTCCAACTATTGTGATTATCAAAGTCAACGCCCTTCGTAAATATCTTTGAGTCACAATTTTCCAAGTTTTATTAACATTTTGTTGTTTTTTTGTTTGTTTTTTAGTACCATATATGATATAGGATCATCAAAAGTATTGAAAATCAGATACTAACTGATACTAAAACTAGTATAGAAACCACATAGACATGGACCACTATGGAACCTACTGGACACTGAGGAATTACATAGATATAAGGCCACATGGGAATAGAAAACAAAGTACCAACATTTAATGTGGAACAGCACATAAGAGTGTTTTTGTTATTATTGTGGTATCGATATTGGTATAGAGTATTGAGTCAATTCCTTAATATCGAAATGGAGCTTGAACACTAATATGATAAAGTTTTTTAGCCCAACCACTGCAATAGCACAAATCAACAGTGATCCTTGTAACTAACTATGTGGAAAAAGTCTCTGCTGTCAACTAAAATTTTACAGGTTTAGCAGAGAAAATGCATAAACATAGTGATGAGTAGAGCAGTATCCTTTTACAGCATTACACCCACCACCAGCCACATTAAATGCACCATTTAACTCTGGCTTGAATTGGCCAAAGGCACCTCATAATAAGGCAACACTATCAATGGAAGCGTATAGGTGCAGAGAAGGTGACCCCTGTTTACTGTTGCGCTGTAGCCGTTGGTGTCATCAACTATATAAACTCATTTTAGTGTGCCCTTATTTTGACATAGTTGCGCAGCATGTTACAGACTTTTTGTATAGGAGCTTGTTTACTCCTCAGAGTGGTTATTTAGAGTATATTTGAGGCGTATTGACCTTAGAAGAAGTTTTACACCTACTGTTTCAGGCAGCACTTAGCACCTCGCAGTTTCATGGACAACCTTCTCAACAAAACTGATAAAAAAAAGTTAAAAGGGGCACTGTGTAACTTTCTTGGATCTGACACCTGCTTGTCTCCGTGGAGAGGTTATTGCTTCGCCTGGAATGTTTCACATTATGGCATTAAAGTGATCTGCCTCCATGGAGTGTGATAGCACCAGGACAGGTTACAGGTCAGATCTGTGGCGAGGAAACACAGTTCACAGTAAGACTACATGGTTTTCAAAGATTGTCTGATCGATAGAAATGCTTGTAATTGAATGACTGCAAGATCGGCAGTAGCTCAGTTGGTAAAGTGGTCGTCCTTTGCTCCAAAGGTTGATGGTCCAAATCCTGCTCTTGACATAAACGTCAAAGGATTATTCAAAAATGTGTGACTGAAACCAAACACAACTCCACGTATGTTTTTTGAGGAGATAACATGGCTTAAAGCTCACAAGTCAATTTTGCGTAATATAGAACCTTTAGATATGGACCAAATAAACCAGTCAGATCCACTGACACACAGGTTGGTGGTGCGATTCCAGCTCCCATACATGAATACTGCCGTTGTGTCCTTGGCCAAGACACTTAACCCACTTCGCCCCCAGTGCCTGCGTACACTGGTGTACGGATGTGTGTGTGAATGGGTGAGGGGTTTCTTGATGTAAAGCGCTTTGAGTGTCTTGGAAGGTCGAAAAGCGCTGTAAAAATGTGACCAAAGAAAAAAAAGAAAAAAAAGTTTAATGCCATACTGTGGAACATTCTAGTAAAATCCCAATGGAAACAAGGAGGACACCCCAAGAAGAGTGACAGTGTACCTTTGAATAGTCAGATTTGTAGGAGTGGAGAAAGGGTGTGTTCCAAAGTCAAACTCTAATGCAGTGTTTGTGGGTCAAATGTATATATTGCAATACTCCTTTACAAGTTCCACACTCATACAAGTGTTTAGAAAGCCCCATTTTGTTACCATATATTATTACAAATCTTACCATTTTAAATACCAAGTTGCATCATTGCTATTACTTTTAATCATGTCTTAGCTGCTTCCGTGTGTTGTCCCTCTCTCATAGGCTACTTAGAGTCACTGTTGCCGTAGCGATTGTTTCGATGGATAAACAGTGCGATCCACATTAAGTGCCGATTAATTGTCCCCATTTATTGCAGTCAGGACAGTTCGCATCATCCCCGTGACCTCCATTTTGCCGTCCTTTTGTAGCCACTGTGATGACTTTGAGCGCTATTTTCTGCTCGCTGTGGCTCCACTTTTGGCTCCTGCTGCAACGCGTCTCACGAAAAACCCCTAAGCCGATTTTAGTTTCCATATAAAAATAAAAAGGGAAAAAAAATCCACATCCACAATGAACAAAGTGAAAAAGCTTAATTCCCCGTGGTGCTGGAGCTGGGATTGCTTTTATAGCATTGGCTCCTTGCACTCGTTTTATTTCAGCTCTTCCTTTTAAACTACCGTATCTAATTGCGATGGCATTTTTAATTAAAAGTCAAGGATATGTGGTTGTTTGTGAACGGAGACTAATCTGTTCTCGCCTTCACCTCTCGCGGTGCTAGCTATCAGCTATCTATCTGGCTAATGAGAAAATGGAGAGGCCAATGCAGAGGACTTGTTGATTTGTGGAGTTTCTTTTAAGAGGAATTATAACAATGTATGATTAGCCAGTGCAGCCTGAGACCATGCTGTATGCTGGGCTTCAAAAAAACACAATGCACTGAAAAGATAAGAACACTCTGGAGGCTCGTTCATGGTATTCAACAGTTTTTTATTAACTGCTGCAAAAAAGAAAAAAAAAAGGGGCAAAGCACGTGATAAAATATGGGAAGTATGTGCAGAATCTCTGGCCAAAATGTTACTTGCTTATGAAGCTTCACTCAAGACTAGATGCAGCCAAGGATACTTTTTCCTGCTTAAATATTTCACTTTATATTTATTAAGCGTTGCCACAGTGAAGCAGTAGTATGAATATTTGGCACATTTTGCACAAGTCCTTACTGTTGCTTGCCTGACCAGCCAAGATGCTTTTCTTACTATGCAAAAAGTAGTCCTGGTTTTACCTCCCAGAGTTCAAATGAGTGAATGGCAATAGAAGTATGGAAAAAAAAAAGTTAATTCATTCATGGACATGGACATGCAACATGGAAAAACATATGTAAAACATTTAAGTTGGAGATACAGTCAGCGCGTCTCACAGTGGTTAGAGCATTTACACACATTCAACATTATAATGCTGTGTTATGTATAAACCAAAATGTAATATAATTATTACTTCATCATGGTAAAACTGAAAATTGCATTGTGTAACAAACCACAGTTTTCAATGGGTTAGGGTTAGGTTTAGGAGTAACAGATATACCCTGTAATTACCATGTTATAGTGGTATAATTACCACTGTAGAGGCCAGGTGACTCTGTGCCACAAAACCACTAGGTTACAAATGTTTTTGGTGGTTTGTCATTTTAAAAATGAGTCCAATACTCAAAAAATGGAGTTCAAACACATGACTACAGTCTTTAAACTGCCCAAAAGACTGTTCCTCCTCAAACAAGCAACACCTGCTGCACTAGTGACCTCCCCTTTAATAGGCACAGGTGAGACCCAGGTGAAGTGCATTTTGGCCACTACACACTGGGGCCTTAGTTTTCTCAGCATTTTCTCAGTAAGAACAATCACAAAACATTTACATTAGGCTTACTTTTACAATGAGATCATGACAAATACCAAAGGACACACATCATCCCATTACTGCTGTAAGTTATCAAGAATCATTAGTTCATTTCAAAGCCACAAATATGAAACATGTTCATTGTCCACTTACACTTTTATGACTTCCACCTTTTCCTCTTGAATGCCTTTTCTATTAACGTGGAAAAGATCTTGAACGTCATCAGAGTTCTTTAAGGACCAAAGGCAAGTGGGTGATGTAGGAACACAAAATCCTCTCAAACCCATGTCCAGTGAAACTCCAGCAGTGACTTTATGCCCCCTCTGTCTACTGAGCATGTGCAGATCATCAGGGAGGCCTGCCCTACCCTGCCTGTTCCTCCTATGCCCTTTACCAATAGCAATAGCAATACCAATACCTCTGCTCTTGGCCACGTCTGAGGTATCCGTCACTTCAGAGAGATTTGGCTTACCGTTCCAGAAAGAGGTCATTCAGGTGTAGAGATGGAGACGTTGGAGATGTGATCACAGGAGACTGGGACAGAAGTGAGGTGGAGGTCTCCAGCACCGGCCCCTGAATGTTCACTACAGAGCTCAGGAGTGGTGGTCTGTGGGAAGGTTGGAACCACAACTTCATGCTTAGATGAAATGTCTGGTTTTGTAATCTGTTTTAATTCAGCCTTATCAGAAACTGGTCTATCATTACTTTTAGCAAACTTCAAGGGGCAAGAGGCAAGTTTTCATTCATTTCAGCCATTTTTTATTTCAATTTCAAGTTGTTCCCCTTTCCTTCTCAGACCTGCAATTTTCTCCTTAAGTTCATACTTTTAAAATGGATGACTTCAACATTTTTGGCCATCATCTCAGTCATAAAATGTACCCCATATTTTTGTCCTTTTTTAAAAACGCTGTTCTTTCCAAATATACAGCAAACAGCACTTATTAGTGAGCCTTTCCATTTAAAAAGTCACAATAAAAGCTCATGTCCTTAATGGTGCAAAACAAGCATACCTAGCACTGTCTTCATGGTTTTGCTCCAGTCATTTCCACCAATGAATGATGTGAGGTCTCCCATGTCCTAACTACTGCACAATCAATCTGCTGCAACTATTCATGATGTAGACAAAGGAGGAGCAAACTGAAGCCATCTTGATTCCATAAAACAGAGGAGTCTTTTGACTTTTGTAGATGGCAGGTGACCATGTGCCACAAAGACACTAGGTTGCAAATGTTTTTGGTGGTGCTTCAGATGCACGTTTCCTAAAAATGAGCCCGACACTTCAAATGCCCTTAATTTCCATGCATTCCTTTAACATGGGCAAAAGACTGTTCCTCCTCACATAAGCAACACCTGATGCACTAATTACCTCCCCTTCAACAAGCACAGGTGAGGCCCAGGTGAGTCAGAACATGGAACCAGTGACACCTAGAGGCTGAAGGCGCATTTTGGCTGCTACAACCACTTTTGGTTACCATTCTATTTCCTTCCAAAATATAATAAATGTTATTTGTTACTTAATGTGGCCAACTATTAGAATGTTGTTTTGGATTATTATTATAATGCGTACATAATATTACACCCACAAACCCAGAGGTTCTGATTCTGACCAGAGCTGACCTTGGCAGAACACTTTGTCAAAGTGGCAGTGATGTGAAATCATGTGAGAGACAGTGATTGGTGCTCGGGTATTTTCTTTGATGATATGAATTAGTATTTTGGAAAGCAGTTTGTCCCAGATTTTAGAACAAGTAAAAGTGACAGCTGCTGTGCTGTTTGTTGTTGGGGTTGGCAGCAGAATTCGAGAACATTCCAGCTAGTACAGCTTTACCTTGCATTTCTACAAACATTTGTCCTCTAAATCTACTTATTCCTCAGCTACATTACCTCTCTGTATCCACTGAGGCCTGCTGGTGCCACTGGGAAAAGGCAGACAATTATTCAAACTAGGGACACAGGTTCAAGCCCTTTGTGTTGGCTGGCATCCATCTTAGCGAGTGCAGGCCAGGAAAAATGCACAGACTCTGCCAGTTTTAGGGACGCATTTGTGTAGCAGCCATCCCGCTCTGACCTCCTTCAGAGAGGACAAACAGAGCACAGTGATCAATGGAAGATCAGAGCCATGATCCTGATTCGCTTCGCTCTCTCTGTTCTGAAGACACTTTGAGCTTTATGTAACAGAAATCTGGTCATTCATGTCCCACCAGGTCAGGAGAGTGTGGGTAATGCTGCCTCCAAACCAGGACCTTCACCTATATTTTATTTCTATGCCTGATGTGACAATATCAGTGTAGTAAGTTTATGTCTCCACAGATACATTTTTAAATGTAATGTGTAACTTCTCAAATCTAAAACATAGAGATATGAGATAACACTTGGACTTTTGCAATGGGTAATGAAAACATATGACCTGCTATAGGTAGACGCTTCCTCTTACACATAAAAAATAAAAATTACAAAGTGACACTGGACAAGAGAAATAACTTATATTTCTTTATGTGAATTCACACTTGTCCTGGTTTGGACCTAGTTTCAGTCGAAATGTAGTTTTTTGTAGCTTTCTGGTTTCTTCCTGATGTAGTCCAGGTCAGGTCCGGTTTTAGTTACAGTTTAGTCCCAATTTTGATGAGACGATGTGAACGCACCCTATAACTTATTCTACAAGATTGTTGCAAGATTGTTTTGTATTGCATTGGTGCAGAATGGTGTTCATAACAAAAAGTTCGACCTTATTGGCTGTGAGTGCAGTGTGTATTTATCCAGACTTGTGTTGCACAGCTCCTCTCCGCACCCCACTTTTAAAGCTCACAGTTGGGATTCTGAGGCACAGCTGGCCCTCTGCAGAGATGAGAGATTACCACTGTGATGGACCACTCTGCCTCACAGGGAGACGGCCCAGTGCCCAACCCCACAGCTGAGAGCAGAGGCCCCGAGGTGCCCACTGCCCCTCCAAACGCCACCACACATATGCACACACACACACACACGTTGGGTTTCCGAGCTTGTTGGGGACATCACATTGACCTACAATCATTTACTGGAGACGGATCCAAACCTTAACCATAGTCACTTGCCTAACCTTGACCGAAACCCTCACTTATTTTAACCCATATGTTAAATTTAAACCATTTTGTTGAACTAATAATAAAGAATTTTACGATATAGGGACCTGATTTTTGTCCCGGCAGGTTCCCATAATGTGCATGTGTACATTTTAGTCCCCACAGTGTGATAAACACTCGCTCACGAAATAAAACCATGGAGTCTATTCAGTCAAACACAAACTCTAGGGGGCAGCACATTGGATCTCTCTGAACTCTTAGAGAGATGTCAGCTAAGGTCTGCGTGACACCCTTGTCAATCAGTCAATCAGTGTCTGCAATAAAGCAAATATGTACTTAAATGTGTCTGTATGTGAAAGTAAAGTCACTCTTAAAATGACATAAGAAAAAATGAAAATTGTAAACAGCCAGTATTTACAAGTCTATCCACCTTCTTCCACTTATCTGGAGCCGGGTCGCGGGGGCAGCAGTCTAAGCAGGGACTCCCAGACTTCCCTCACCCCGGACACTTCCTCCAGCTCCTCCGGGGGGCCACCCTTCAGCGTGTCCTTGGTTTTCCCTTGGGTCTCCTTCTGGTGGGACTCGCCCGGAACACCTCCCCTCCAGGAGGATAGCCAAGCGCCGAGCCATGGATGCTAAAAACACAACCCAGGTTAGCCTCACACCGGTCGTTACTGCGCCAACAAGCCGATTTCACACTGACCCCCACGATGCCAACACACTCTCTGCAATTACTGGGCTTGACGCCTTGTAACAGTAATCTTAGTGCACCTAATCGTAGTCCACTTGGGGCATCTCCTCGCATCTCCGCCCGCGTGAGGCATCAGAGGTCGAAGTTCAGGAGCGAGGGATGAGCTTACAGGAGGGTTTTGTGACCAGTAAATCCAATGCTATTGCACATACACCAATCCCCAAGGTCATATTTTAAGCTATTTTCTGATGTATGTTATAATGCTGTTTCCTCGTCAAAAACAGACCTGGAGTTGTGTTTTGTTTCATTCACGCATGTTTAACACACAAACCCTGTATATTCAGGCTGTGTTCTTCTCTCAAATGGAATAAAAAAAACACTCTGTTCCACCTTGTGATGTCATGTGGTAATACAGGAAGTGCTCCACTGTGTTTTTAAACTCCATACACCTTCACTAGAATCATTTGGATGATTTCAACCGTGGAATGATTAATCTCTATTGAACTAAAGGCAAAAAACAACCACTTCATGACATCGCAAGGTGGAACAGAGCATTTTGAGCTTTGGAGACGTAGGCACCCTAATAATAAAGGGTCACTCAAACATGCGCGAATGAGACAAAACACAACTCCAGGTATGTTTTTGATGAGCTCACAACATATGAACATGGCTTAAAGCTCACAGGAGTCAGTTTTGTGTGATATAGGACCTTTAAGAACAGTGTAACTACCACTAACTCCTACACACTTACTACCATGTAATTATGTCTTGTCACATAGAAATTGGTACCGTTTGGTGACCTTATATTTTATACATTACATACAACGTTGTACTTGTTGTTATGTTATCAGCAACTGCACTTTCTGTCATATCCATTCTTTTACCAATCCTCACAGCGCTCACATCTAATTGAATATTTAACTAAAAGTCAAAGCTATAAGCCTCATTATCATTCACATAGCACGAGTCACACGCAGCCCGTAGGATCATATATATAGACATTTGAGTTCAGGCAGCGCTGGTAGAGGGACGGCTTGGGGGACACAGCGGGGCGCCTCTCATCAGCCAGCTGTTCATCTATAAATGGCAACAGGCATGGAGCACTTGTGTCCTGCTATGGCTTCATATAATGTACATGAGATAAACCTCCGCAAAGAAGACGCCAAGTCAGTGCCAATGTGGAATGTGGAAAATAATCCAATTACAATGACGGATATACTTCGGAAAGATAAAGAATTCATATAAGCTATAAGGCGCCACGTATATGATTAGTCAAAGGAAAAAAAGAGAAAAAACAAGAACAATAAAGAGGAAATCCTTTTGACACAATTTTGAATTCAATAAATGAATGCGTTGACTTCAAATGTGAATGTGTTGATGATAGTTTATAGTTTAGTTTTACTATTATTCATTGCTTTATGTTGCACCAAACGGCAAAAACAAGGCCCAGTCTGTGAAGTTTGTTCAGTGACAATGGTAATAATAACGTTTCTGATTCTGATTCCAGCTGTGAGTATAACACATGGATAGTGCCGGTCGGTGGAGCCCTCTGCTGCCTCCCTGTGCTCCGCCCCTGCTCTCCTGCCCACTGTCCGAGCTACAGCCTCACTTTATTAGTATTAGTTCATTAGCTGTTTGTGTAATTCCGTGGATAAAAGGCAGTTGGACCTAAAGTAAAGACTATTTTATTTTAAGCTTATAGCATCGAATTGCCTGGGATCCAGAACACACACTTCTTCAGTACTTGACGAAGATGCACTCTGCTGCCTCCCTGTGCTCCGCCCCTGCTCTCCAGCCTACTGTCCGAGCTACAGCCACACATTATTAGTATTAGTTCATTAGCTGTTTGTGTAATTCCGTGGATAAAAGGCAGTTGGACCTAAAGTAAAAACTATTTTATTTTAAGCTTATAGCATCGAATTGCCTGGGATCCAGAACACACACTTCTTCAGTACTTGACGAAGATGCAAGTCTGGTCACCAGTGAATCTCCCTGTTTTTAAATGGGTGTGATTGACAGGTGGATTAGCTGATCAGGGACACACATTGGCTGGCAGTATCAGAAAAAATAAAGGAAAAAAAAAATCACTCAGTTCAGGGGGCTGAACAACATCGCGGATTTCTGCAGAATCAATGAGTGACGTGAGATAAGTTTGATTTTATTTGTAAACCATAAGTGACCAATGAGCTCCTTCATTTCATATGTGTCACTGAAAAAAAAAAATATCTGATTGGACGATCACGTTTGACCGGGCCTGAGATGCAAAGTAGGACGTGGGGACCAGACTGATATCAGTCTATAAAAAATACAGAGACATTGTTCTGAGTTTGCCAGGCAAGGGATCTAGGACATTTTGAATTCCAGACTGTTTCCAGAGTTTTGATTTTGCGCTTTATGCTGGTAATAATCAGAAGCACTCAGTTGTATGTCATTGCGCGCGCCACATGGAGCAGCAGCTGATGCCCCTCCCATCACCATGTGCCATTATCAAACTGCCTTTGCCACAGGTCGGGTCTGGATAACATAGATACGTTTGAAACTATGTCTGATTTCACATGGAGAACATATAAATATACACTGGTGTACTATATTCACATGGGCAGACTTATAAAAAATAAAATAAATAACATATAAATATACACTGGTGTACTATCATTTACAAATTATGAAATGTGAATAAAACACCTTTCAATTTACACAGGCTTGGGGTTGGCAAAAAGAGCAGACTAGCTTACAGCAAACTACTGTTCCTGTATTTTAACACTGATTTGTTTTCTGTAACCACCTCTTTTACTTTGTCAGGTAAACATTCCTCGTGATCGCATTGCATTTTTCTTGGCTGTCTTTTTGGAGCCTAGAGTGACTTGCCCTAAATAGCTCTGCCAAGACTTTAAGCTTCCAACCGTACTGCTGGAAAAATGCTTTTGTTTTAGCACACATTTCACAAGATATTTGTCAAGCAAGATTTGCAGCCAGTGCGTATTTGCGAGTGCAGAAAACAGCAGACATTTCCAAGACACAAGATCTAAAGCCAATCGCGTTCTCTCTCTCTGACCTTCATCGCATTCACTTAGCACTATTAGGTACACAGTGCAACGGCAGCAGTGGAGGGTGCTCTGTCTGGCACTTGCTTCGATATGCATAAATCAGATGGGCTGTGTACAGTACAATGCACGTGTGAATGAGCCAATGTCGGGACACAAGATGGGACTGGGAGGAGGGGATCTGGGGACAGTGGACTTGGCTTGGAGGAATATTAGCAGAAGTAGGTTGAGTGGACAGAAATATGCCTCCTATATATGGGCTGTTATTTTTGAATGATATTACTGGAGTAGACTCAAAAACATGTTCAAATCTGATTTATGTTTTAGTATAGAGTGGACTGAGAGAGTGTGACATCACCCATAGCGTTCGGCTCCAGTCAAATGAAGCTCATCGAGGCTAGAGCAGTTATAGGGGACGAATTGGGACGAGTTCCATGTTTGGAATTTTGACCGCGAGTATCATAGTAACCAAAGAGCCAATCTGGAGCGAGGCTGTTGAAGGTAACGCCCCTTCCCGCCTGCATCACTGGTTTAACAGAGAACAGGCGCTTAACAACGCTGTCAGTCAAACCTGTGGCTAACGCTAGCAGGAGCAACCTCGGGGAAAGAAGGCGCCTGATTTGTCTGTTAGTAATCTTCATATCTTAATTTACGGACTAAATAGCCAAATAAAAACACCAGGATCATGTAGAGCGGGTTAATATGAACATTTTAAGAACAAAATGAAGAGCCTGACAGCAGCAGTTACAGAGAAAGGGGGACAGCTTTTCAGTAGAAAGTGAATTGGAGCCAGAGTCGATGGAGCCGGAAGCACACTCATGCTCACTTCTTATTTAGAATGCGGCGGCTAGCAGGCTAGCTATGCCCATTTATATATACAGTTGCTCACTTCTATTTAGAATGCGGCGGCTAGCAGGCTAGCTATGCCCATTTATATATACAGTCTAGGGTAATATCACTGGTACAAGTCAAAGTAAGTGATGGGTTACTCTTAGACGTACTTTTCTTATAAATATTTTTAACTCAGTAACTCCCCACACATGACCAACGTGTTTACTTCTTTACTGTGTTAACACCGCATACGCCCAACTAAACTGGGGCTTAACCCGGAACTGAGCCTAGACTAGACAAAGACCAAACCAGGACTAGAACAGGACCAAACCAGGACAAGTGTGAACACACCTTTAGTCACATGGGGACACAAACCTATCCAGACCAGTTTCATGGGAAGATACAGTGGGTCTAGCATCAAGATATCAGGTTCGAGTTGTAATTAGGGCAGTAGTATCAGGTCAATATAAAGGTTAGGCTCCAGAAAATGAAAGTGGGCACTAATGTCCCCACAAGACACGTGAACCTAACGTGTGTGTTGGGGGTTGAGGTGAAATGTGCCAGGATTTCGCAGCCTTCTGCTCCCCACTTGCTAGACCTCTTTGGCAGCAGCAGAGGGGCCAGGTGCGGACTCCTGTACCCTGGCCTTTGATGCCAGTGTTACATTTCCCATGATTTCTCGTATGTTTCATTGTTCTGTGTGTTTACCATTTGTGGCACCTTTATGTGATTGGTAAGAATGCGCTATTTTATTTATGTTTTTTTTTTTTTTTCCTCGTGGGCATAAATGTGTTAGGATCCTTGCTCTAAGAATAAATGTTTTTTCTAGGTATTTGGTAAGGAATAAAAAAATACTATAATTGAAAAAACGCAGTGCAATTTCAGTGCAGACTTAAATTTTAGGTTTTGTTTACGTCTCACTTTCAGTGTGTTTAAGTATGACCCCCAGTGGTTTATGTAAATACATGAACTTTGAACTTCAGCAGCCACTTGAACTTCAACAGCCACATCAAATCAGTAACATCAGCAGCTTTTTTCCCATTTAAAAAAACATTGCAAAAATCAAAGGTTTACTGTCAAAACCAGACTTGGAGAGACTTATCCATGCATTTGTCTCCAGTAGGTTAGACTACTGTAGCGGTCTGCTCACTGGCCTCTCCAAACGAGCGTTAAGACAGCTGCAGTACATCCAGAACGCTGCTGCTCGGGTCCTGACTAAAACCAGGAAGTATGAGCACATAAGTCCTGTCCTCAGGTCTCTGCACTGGCTCCTGTGGCTCAGAGAATAGACTTTAAAGCAGCTCTGCTTGTTACAAGTCTCTCCATGGCCCAGCACCAAAGAACATCTTCCACATGTTAGTGCCATATGAACCATCTCGCACTCTGAGGACTTCAGGGAGTGGCCTCCTGCTGGTGCCCAGAGTCAGGACTAAACATGGAGAATCAGTGTTTCAGTTTTCTGCAGCTAAAACCTGGAACAGTCTTCCTGAAGATGTGAGACAGGCCTCTACTTTGACAATGTTTAAATCCAGGCTCAAAACGATTCTGTTTAGCTGTGTGTGTGACTGAAAGGTTTTTATTCTGCACTCTTCTCTTTTAATGTTAATTTTATGATGATTATTTATGTTTTGATTTGTTTGTATTGTGATTTTAATGTCTTTCTTATTCTGTAAAGCACTTTGAATTACTTTGTGTACCAATTGTGATATGCAGATAAGCTTGCCTTGCCTTGCCTTAATGTAATTCTCTCAAAAATATGAACGCACTTGATAAAGAAACTGTATATGAGCCCATCCCTTACCAACAAACACAACACATCATGAGGTAAGGTTAATGGGATGGAAATTGTTTTGTAATGTCTGCCTAAACAGCATATATTCTCACTTAAGTGACAAGTGTGGGGGCAAGTGCTTCTGACAGCTTCTGTCATGCTCAGGCTCATACTAATCTCCACAACTGTCATTTTTGCACAACCATCAATAATGCCTCAATCATGGCTCTTTGCATTCCCATGACTTCAAGGTGATCTTTGAGCAGTGCGTTTGAAAAGCTGTTCACTGACTATTTATTTTTCCTCCTCCCCTTGATAAAAAACAAAACATTTATTTTGTATCTGCTACAGGCCATTAGCGATGCTTTCACTCTCAGTACCTCAAAGTGCAGATAGCGCCGTTTGACGGGCACTTCCTCATTGCCCTAACATGGCCGACAGACCAGCTATCTAGAAGGGCGGCGCTCCTGGCATCTCAATGAGGCCTCTTCTGTCACCCGGTCACTGCGCGCTGGGGTTCATAATGAGAAGGCAAACTGCAACCTTTACTTGAGATTTGGGTCCCGTTAGTAACATGCGAAGCGCCCTTGAAACAGCTCTTCTCTCATTATGGATTGCCGCGATGGAAGGACGACCACATTGGAAATTAAATATGCTTATTAAAGGTGATGGATAAATGGATTATGTTTTAATTGGTCTATTGTTATGAGTGGCTGATTGGATTGTCCTTCGCAGGCTATTGATCCCAGGGCTTAGGTTGATTACAAAGTTGACTGAGTTGGGTTTTAGAGAGCGTAGTTGATATTCAGGACAGGAGGAAGACCAGATCAGATGTAGAAAACGATTTAGTACCGAAAAGGGTGACAATAGTGCGAGAGTGCAGAAATGTCATCAGCTACTCACCTCCATTACCATATAAATATTAATAGAATGGCAAAATTTTGACAAAAGTTAAATCTTTTAATCAACTTGCTTTGTAACTCGGCCACTGCTCCGGCCATAATGATATCAGTGCTTGGAGATACAAGAGTGGCTTTTCACACACCAGTTACTCCAAAGGACAAAGGAGTGCTCATTTAAAGCTATTAAAACTCTGTTTAAGCACTGCAAAAGTTGGACTCTCCGTGCAATCAGCCAATGCAATCAAACCAATGCAATCAAAGCAAAAGTTAACACAGCGGAAAATATTCCATTTAAATTTTCACATTTAACTTTTTAACTTGTTATGGTTTTAAAACTGAATTTATAGAAGTTGGTAGACCAAGGATTTGTTTTCATTAGTTAAATATTTACTTTGTATGCCATGTTGACATCAGTCTCTCGATATCCTTAGTCACAGTCACATTCAAAGTGTATTTTCAGATCAAATTATGTATTGTAAATATATTTTTAAGTTTCATTTTGTAATGCAAACAGAAACATTTGGACATCTTACTCTTTAAAGGGCCCATATTACAAACATACATGGAGTTGTGTTTTGTTTCATTCACACATGTTTAACACAAACCCTGCATATTTAGGCTGAGTTCTTCTCTCAAACAGAAAACACTCTGTTCCACCATGTGATGTCATGTGGTAATACAGGAAGTGCTTCACTGCGTTTTTAAACTCCATACATCTTCACTAGAATCATTTGGATGATTTCAGCCCTGGAATTACCAATCTTTTCTGAACTAAAGCTAAAAGGTAGTCATTAACTTGAAAACTACCGCTTCATGACATCACAAGGTGGAACAGAGCATTTAGAGTTTTGGAGATGTTGACAGACTAATAACAAAGGATTACTTAAACATGTGTGAATGAAACAAAACACAACTCCAGGTGTGTTTTTGAGGAAGTGACAACATTATAACCTGGATCAAGGCTAACAATCCATTTTGTGTAATTAAAATCCTTTAAAGCCCGTGTCGTGGTTGTTTTTACACCACAGCGGCCCCTTTGTCTCTTCTCTGGTAAATAACATATAATTGTGAATTAGTCTAAGTCTGAAATAGTCCCATGTGTCTGCAGGCTGAGGAGACTTGACACGCTCACTTCCTGCTTAATCTCAGCACAAACTGTTCAGGTCAAACGGCAGGAACCCTAAAAACTTCATAAATACCTCGGCCAAATACAAATATTCTCGATAAGTACTATTGTTGATACGCCTTTACACTTCGAATATGCACAACCCATAAGACAAAAACGACATGCTTCGACTTTCAAGATGGTGACCGCCCCTCATCTCCTCCATTTCTTGGATTCACCAAATTACATCAGCGTTTTGATCTTTGGATAGGACTACAGTAATGGTGTAAACACTTGAAATTATCTGGAGTATATTTTTGGGGTCGAAACATGGATGAGATCTCAAAATGGTAACTTTATATACTAGGAAAAGTCTTGGGGTTCATAACTGTTTGTGGACAGAAACAACAACTCCAAATTCTCCAGTAATCTGATGACAATGCTCCCATAAACAAAGTATTTCTCAAACTCTATTTCAAAGTCATTCGATTGGTATTCCCAGGGTGACTTTGGTATTGTCTTTTAATCATTCAAGCAAAACCAGAACTGGGATAAAATAAAAAAAGTTGAATCAACACTATGAAACAACAAACAGTGGGCATCAAGACATTTGAGAAGTTTCCAGAAGAATTTGAATTTAACTAGTCAACTTTTCTTGTAATTCTGGTGAGGTGAGGAGCTCGCACAGCGGGGAGCCAAAGAGGAAGTCACAAAAGATGAGATCAAGACAGCGCCATAATATTATACTGTTGCTCACATGCGATGTAAACACAAAACAGCGGTTAATTAAAAGTGGGCACAGAAACGTCAACAGTAAAGCTAATATAACATTTTCTGCAATCCCACAAAGAAAAATACAAACATACTTGGATTTTTTTTTTTCATTTTGATGATCTTAAGTCATGTGTAAACTATGGTCCAATGAGGTTCATCTGGTCTTCTGTTAATTTATTTTATTAAATTCTTTTTTCAGACCAAGGTTTAGGTTGTTTTCATATCTGACAGTTTCGACTGCTCATTAGCAGCCTTTCTCGTCATTTTGGTCTTAAAATGTTTGTATTAACCCACTCTACATGATCCTGGTGTTTTTATTTCACTATTGTGTCTGTAAATCAAGATATGAACATTAATAAGAGAAAAATCAGGCGCCTTCTTTCACCAAGCTCGCTTCCGCTAACATTAGCAACAGGTTTGATTGATTGACAGCGTTGCTAAGTGCCCACTCCCTGCTAAACCAGCGGTGCGGGCGGGAGGGGCGTTACGTTCAACAGAGTTGTGTTTTGTTTTATTCACACGTGTTTGAGTAATCCTTTATTATTAGTGAGTCTACATCTCCAAAGTTCAAAATGCTCTTTTTCACCTTGTGATGTCATGAAGTGGTAGTTTTCAAGTTTTCAAGGTTTGTTCAATAGAGATTGGCAAATTCCAGGGCTGACATCATCTAAAAGATTCCAGTGAAGTTGTATGGAGCTTAAAAACACAGCGGAGCACTTCCTGTATTACCACATGACATCACAAGGTGGAATAGAGTGTTTTCCATTTGAGAGAAGAACTCAACCTAACCATGCAGGGTTTGTGTGTTTAACGTGTGAATGAAACAAAACACGACTCCAGGTATGTTTGTGATGAGGAAACAACATTATAACCAAAATGTGAATTCTAAAATTCGGGTAACAGCGAATCCATTTGTGTGCTCATTTTATTGTTTATGTAAAAATCAATAAGAAAACTTATAAATGAGGTGAAGCGAAAACATGAGGATTTATGAAGTATGTAAGACTTTTATCCCGTGGCAGCGTTATCCGTGAGCCCACTCTGCTCGCTGCCTGTCTAATTTGCTCTTTCTCTGTGTATTCACCAGGCTTCTTCATTAGGGCGTCGTGTCACTGTAGTTAAGCTCTCGGGCAAAGCGGTTGTATTCATTAGCTGTTGTGTGAGT
The DNA here is from genome assembly GCA_000787095.1 of Periophthalmodon schlosseri. NCBI lineage: Eukaryota > Metazoa > Chordata > Actinopteri > Gobiiformes > Gobiidae > Periophthalmodon > Periophthalmodon schlosseri. The sequence goes on from JACM01033493.1 coordinate 17,854, forward strand.
GCGCCGTTCTTGAGCGGATTGTCACTCATCACATGTTTTCAAGCGCACTTTCACACGCTCACAATCAGTGCACGCCGCAGCTACTTTTTGGGGTTCTGTGAGACAAACTTCCAAATTGTAGCTCCAAGACGACTGCGTTTCCTCATTTGAACTCGTGCACGGATTCTGCGGGTTATTCTGGGTTGACAGCTCATGACTGTAGTGCCGTACTGTAAATTATGTCAAGTGCTGACTTCATTTCGCTAGCAAGGACCAACCGCAACAATGGGATAGGACAAACAGTGGTGGAGGAAGTACTCAATTTTGTTACTTAAGTAAAAGTACAGATACCGGAGCAAAGAAATACTCAAGTAAAAGTAAAAGTATCACATGAAAAAATCTACTTAAGTCAAAGTATTAAAGTACCTGTTTAACAATGTACTTATAGAGTAAAAAGTAAAAGTATTTTGTGTACATTCTGAGGTCATATGAAGCTTCAAATGTAAAAGATTAATTTTGTTCAACAGAAACAATTGAATGGATAATTTTTTCTAGCTGTTTTTATTTGTATATTTTTGTTTGATCAAATTATGAAGTTGATAAAAATAAACCCTCAGCCTTTTCAGCAGGTCTGATACAATAATAAAAATACTTTTACTTTTCAGTCCTGTTCAAAAATGTAGTGGAGTAGAAAGTACAGACACCTGCTCTCAAATGTAGTGAAGTAAAAGTAAAAAGTATGCACTGTAAAATTAATTTACCTCAGATTTATGCTTAAGTACAGTACTTTACTACTTGTACTTTGTTGTGTTCCACCACTGATGATAAAGATATTTATTGATGATATGAACAGATGTGGAGACTATGTAGAGACTCAAGATGGGGGCTCTGTCTCAGGCGATTAGCCCAGGACCCCCCCACTCCCCTCTCTGTAGATGGTGAAGTCGGGCTGAAACATGAACAAGAGACATGGTGTAGGAGGGAGGGGTTGAGAGAGCGGAGATAGACGGTGTTGCCGGGATAGGCTTGTATAAATAGGGCTTCTGGGTAATTAGAGGTGTGGTTGAGGCGAGCTGTGGTTCGCTGGAGAGGAGCAGGAGGAAGCTGAGGTGTGGTCCTGCTCCTGAATCTCAGTCAATCATATTAACTCCATTTCACAAACGTTCACCATGCTCTATAAATGTGTTTTAGTATTGTTACGACGCTAGGCCTTAAGTTCTTTAGTTTTGTTACTATTTGTCTGTTATGTTGGAGTGTTGCTGAATCTGTGTCCTTTCCCCCATGAAATCCAGGCTGCGTGAGCCCTTGCTGATGATTGGAGGACGGTTTCCCAGCCTGGCCAATCCTGGGGCCCACCTGCAGCCGCCCTTCCCCCATTTAAGAAGGTCCAGGACACCAGTTCGGGGCTGCTGGCCTGTGTGTGGCCAGTCTGCCATTTCGTATGTGTCTTTGGTTTCGTCACTACTGTGGAAGTGATTTCGTTTTGAGACACTCGACTGTCGGTACTGACTCTGTGTTTGTTTGTCAAGATTTTGTTATGTTATTGTAAAATTTGTGTCTTAGTTAAACTTTACCTTTTTTTACTCTTTTGTTTAAAACCTTGCAAGTACCTTCTGTTTAAATATTTTATACTCCTTTTATTTAGTTTACCATTAACATCCCTGTTCATTAAATTACTTCTAACTTTACCATTTTCCATCGTGGTTTCTTCTGTTACTTCCCTGACCCTAGATGAGCTGGGTCGTAACAAGTATATTTGTCACTTTTACGGCTTGCTGGAAAGCATAGTCTGTATATATAAATGGACATAGCTAACGTGCTAGTCGCCGCGTTCCAAATAAGAAGTGATCATGGGCTGTGCTTCCGGCTCCATTGACTCTGGCTCCAAGTCACTTTAAATTAGAAAACTGTCAGCCCTCTCTCTGTAACTGCTGCTGTCAGACTCGTCATTTTGGTCTTAAATGTTTGTATTAACCCGCTCTACATGATCCTGGGGTTTTTATTTCGCTATTGTGTCCGAAAATCAAGATATGAACATTAATAAGAGTCAAATCAACTGCCTTCTTTCCCCGAGGTCGCTCCTGCTAGTGTTAGCAACAGGTTTGATTGACAGCGTTGGAAGGGGCGTTACCTTCCACAGCTTTGCTCCAGATTGGCTCTTTGGTTGCTATGATACTCGTGGGTGACGTCACACTCCCTTAGTCCACTTCTTTATCTATAAAGGAAATATACTGGAAAGAAGGAAAAAAAAAACAACACAAACTTTACAGACTGCAAAGTGCAATAGCATCATCTCATTTTAAAATTTGAAAATACATAAAGCATCGGAGTTCAGGTTTTGAATATGCAGATGGTTACACAGTACTAGTACATTTGAGATGCATCTAATGAAGCTATGGAGCAATGCAGCAAGTGTTAAAAAAAAACAAAGTGTTACCAAAAACTTTTATTGTTTTTGAAAACGTAAGACGCCCAGAGAATCATGAAGTATCCTTGTCTACAAAACTGGAGCAATCTAACATCGTCAGCTTCAAAGTCCCATCTTCACCGTGTACAATGTCAGGAAGTCCTCCACTGGGATGTCCACTGCATTATGGCTGCTCTAACTTCACTACTCTACAGACCGTGGCCTGTTCCCACTGGGGATATGAAAAAGTCAGGGCTGGAGCTTGGACTCATATGCTCTGTGATGTTTGTGTTCAAAGAGACCCTACACTGCTGTGATTTAAACTAACAGAAAAGTTTCAGAAAACTGCAGAACCTCTTAGCAGGTAGTTGATGCCATTCCAGTTGCGTTCACATAGGCTGTGTCCGAATGTCCACACTACTCCCTACTTAGGACACTATTTAGGGGTCACGGCATTTTTAGTGGTGTCCGAATGGCCAGTTGGTGAAAAAGTAGTGAAATCAAAATTTCCCAAAATGCACCTTGAAAACTAGCGGGCATCGGTGGTCACTAGATCGATCAATGTGGACCACAATGCATTTTGAGAGTCGGAAAAACAACAGCGGACAGTGACAGGTCTTTAACTGGACACAACACGACTGAATGAAGCAGATACAAGAGCTGGTTTATCACACTGTTGATCGCTGATTATGAATAAAACACTCTAAATAAACCATTGCTGTGTAAAGTTGCTAGCGTTAACCCCTTACCGTACCTTGAGCTGCTAAAAGAGCAATAATTTCCACATCTCTGACATTATTTTTTTTTTTATCTAGTCTGTTTATGTGAGATCCAGTTGACAAAAACATGTACGGTTATTACATCTCCGACATTTTAGTGCCATATGAACCATCTCGCACTCTGAGGACTTCATGGACCGGCCTCCTGCTGGTGCCCAGAGTCAGGACTAAACATCGGGAATCAGAGTTTCAGTTTTATGCAGCTAAAACCTGGAACAGTCTTCCTGAAAATGTGAGACAGGCCTCTACTTTGACAATGTTTAAATCTCCAAACGGTTCTGTTTAGCTGTGTGTATGACTGAAAGGTTTTTATTCTGCTCTTTTCTCTTTTAATGTTCACTTTATGATGATTATTTGTGATTATTCGGACACAGCCTGAAACATTATAACATTATAGCATTGTTGTTTAAAATCGAGCTGGAGAACGGTCAAAGTTCAAAGCTGGAATTTGCAGTTTAACCGACAGATGACAAATGTTCGGACCCATAGTTTTATTTTAATAACCCATCCAAGCACTAACCAGGCCCAGTCCTGCTTAGCTTCTGAGATCTTACAAGATCAGGCTTTGACACGAGGTTTAGCCAAATTATGACATTATCCAAACATGAGCATAGCCTATATGTTTTAAACTCTGCTAATGCTGTGTGATAAAAAGCAATTTCAGAACCCTGTGTTTTATTCCAATAATGAATGTCCAGAGGAGTGACCCTGCTTTCTCCTTTTGTATCCAGGGCTACTTAGCTACAGTCTGAGCCAGTCTGTGTCTTTCAGATCTTGAGGCCTACACTGTTCCTCTAAGATAAAGACTAAACCCAATTATGTCAGTGGATGGGAGGAATACAAATTAGTTTCACACAGTTACAAAGTGCATTTTAACACAGAGCAAACAGTTGGATTTAAAAGTGCCCATCATTGTACTTCTAAGGATGTGATTGGCTGGGAATGGTCCATCATGTACTCGACTTGTGTACAGAGCAGTTTGCATATGAAAAAGAAAAGATGGCTTTGTGTAAATTTACTGCTATGCGACTATACTCCTTGTTCTGTGAAAGTCAAACTCGATAAACTGCTTCTTTATGATCAGAAACTTTTTGACATAGTTCTGAACAGTCTTGGCGCCACAATATTTTGTTGCAAATTCTCTGCCAAACACACACAGGTTGGTTGGCTGACTTGTTGACATAAATAAACATCATTTTATCATATTTTCTGCTAATTAGAATTAACTGAACTGCAGTGGGACGTACACTCTATTTGAAATGTGAGGCAGAAAACACAAGGTTGTTATGTTTCCCTCCAGGTGTATTGTGTTCGGGAAACAACAGCAGCCTATTAGCACAACTCAGCGCCGGAGATAAGACACCACGTACTGAATGCAGTGTAACGAATGATGTAGAACTAGGCACATAAAAGGCTCCTATAAAAACCTGAAAGGTCCTATATTACGCAAAATCGACTCTTGTGAGCTTTAAGACACGTTATAATGTTATTCCCTCATCAAAAACAAACCCAGAGTTGTTTTTTTTTTTTTTTTTCCAAAAACAAACCCAGAGTTGTGTTTTGTTTCATTCACATACGTTTGAGTAACTTTTAACCTTTATTATTAGTCTGTCTACATCTCCAAAGCTCAAAACGCTCTGTTCCACCTCGTGATGTCATGAAGCGGTAGTTTTCACGTGAAGAGATTAGCAATTCCAGGGCTGAAATCACCCAAATGATTCTAGTGAAGGCGAGTTTAAAAACACAGTGGAGCACTTCCTGTATTACCACGTGACATCACAAGGTGGAACAGAGTGTTTTCTGTTTGAGAGAAGAACTCAGTTTAAATATGCAGGGTTTGCGTGTTAAACGTGTGTGAATGAAACAAAACACAACTCCAGGTCTGTTTGTGACGAAAAAACAACATTCTAACAGAAAATAGCGTAACATGGGCCCTTTCTATGGATCTGCAAAGCGAGCGTCGCTAGTGTCGGGTATAGATTGAGTCAGTGTACAAAATAAAGAACACTAACGTCAGCTTTGAACGTCTTCATGGGGGAAACTTAACATTCAGTGGAGACGAGCTGCTCCATCTGTTCAACAACACGAGCAAATGTGGACCTTAGGATATATATTGTACCAAATACAGGGAGAAGAAGCTGTCGACTGGAGAGTTTTAGCATCAGCAGTAAGAGTCCATGGGCTTATGTGTTTGGCTGTGTGCTGTTTTTACAATAGTATTAGAACAATGTGACCCTAGGTAATATCTGTTTAATTCATTTGTGGTCAATTTATCCATATACACTGAATCTGCTCGGGGACGACAGGTGTAAATTAGCATTCGTGCTATAACCTGGCAACGGCATCTCTCCTATGACTTGTCTTGTTTAATGTGTTGTTCTGCACTGTCCCTGTACAAATAAAAGGCATACCGTACCGTACCATATCAACAGAACAATCCATTAACTTTTGTGGTGAAATGCCATGGCGACAACGTTCCTTAGAACTCAAATTTGACTCGACTAGATTTGTTTGTGCTCAAAACGATCCTGTCTTTTTTAAGGTTAAGGCCTGTCACGATAACTAAATAACTATATAACTACTACAACTTACTTTTTTAAATATGGAATAATAGTTTTGGGGGGTCAGTATTTATCGTGTGTACTTTTTCTTTGCACTACTGGGTTATTTTTTTGGCTGTATGATAAGATTTAAGTCGTAAAAGTTTGAATTAATAACTTCTATGACTCATTACGGACTCAAACTAAAGTACTAAAGTGTTTCAATGTCAGGTTTCTGCTGTTTATTTATTACAGCTCATGATTTTTATTTTTTGAATTTATTTATATAATATTGTAGAATAGTTTTTGTGGTTTAAATCTGCTCTTGGGTTATTATTGTGTCAGTGGCATAAATGAGTTTCAGTATTGTCATTTATCGTCTTTATTTACTTCAGCAGTATATCAAACTTCAAAATTTGTTGTCGTGACAGACCCAGCTGCTTCATCCTTCTGCGGTGTGAAAATCCGGTAGACAACCCCTGATTCACCATGATTTCCTGATACAATTTTAAATACCAGGCCTGATCATGACCCCCTCCCACTTTTATTTATACAAATTATGTGTATTCAAAAATCAACAAGTGGCTAAGCCTTTCTGTTATTGTTATTAATGAGCTTCTTCATAATATCCCAGATGAAACACACAAACACATTATTCCGGAAGTTGCCGTGGGCTCCGCTATCGTCACTGGGGTTGTATTATTTTGCACGGGGCTGCCGATCTTGACAGTAAATAAGTTCTATAGGGACTAAAGAGCCGTTTTAAAGCCTTCAGAGAATTGGTGCAGTGTTGACGTGTTGGTCACATGAACATTTAACATTTTACACAAATCAACCTAATTTATATCAGATTTTAGCGGCGAAACTTTTCCCAAATTCTCCATTGAAATGAATGGGATTCCCGCTTAACCGGAAGCGCCACCACAAGGAAAGCGGTTTAGTAGCATTTATGGCAAAAGTGGGTGAGGCAGATTGAGGTCAATAGAACCCCAAATTACTGCGTCAACCATGAAATGTCATCCAACTTAAGTCACAGGGGTATTTTTTTCTTTCTTTCTTTTTTTTTTTTTTAACAGGTGGTAGAGTTTTATAACTGGAGGAAATCCCAGCACCAGCTAGTGCATATAGTTGTGTATTGAATGAAGTATGAATGTAGTTTGCGAGCGAGGGATAGTGATAGTCGGAAAGACCACTGACACAGATTGGCTGCCACATGTCTGTCAGTCAGGCCCAGGGCACCTGTGGCAGCAGTCAACAAAGATGACAGTCCAGTCACAGTTATATTTCATGCTGCCATTATTATATTCTTATTTACACTACTTTACGTCCGGTGTGGCGCAGTGGTGGATGAAGTACTCAACTTAAGTAGAAGTACAGAGACGGAGGTTAAAAGTTACTCAAGTAAAAGTAAAAGTATCACATGAAAAAAATCTACTTAAGTTAAAGTAATTAAGTACCTGCTTAAAAATGTACATAAAGTATTTCACACAAGTGTTGTTCATTTGTGTTAAATGTAGAGATAGAGATTCAAAAATGATGCATATTTTGGTCAACAGTAACAATACAAATTCATTTTTCTTATGAATTTTTGTATTTATTTTTATTTGCTCAAAGCTGAAGCTTTTACTTTTCAGTCCAGTTCAAAAATGTAGTGGAGTAGAAAGTACAGATACCTGCTCTCAAACGTAGTGAAGTAAAAGTAAAAAGTATCCACTGCAAAATGAAATTACAGTACCTGCTCTCAAACGTAGTGAAGTAAAAGTAAAAAGTATCCACTGCAAAATGAACTTAAGTAAAGTACAGATACCTAAAAATTCTACTTACGTACAGCACTTTACTACTTGTACTTCGTTATCTTCCACTGCTGATGTGAAGTACCTGATTTTGGAATAATACATAAATAATGATTAAAAAATCCCAAAAGAAATACATGTTTAATCTTTGTGCCAAAACTCTAAGAAAGTTCTACTTGCACGTCTCACGTGGACGAAGTTAGACACTGCCCATGCAAGACTCAGTGTGTCTTTCATAATCAAAAAACCAATACATTTCCCATGCAGACAAATCCAGGCTGACTGCTTTGACAAGATGATGTGGCACAGGCTCTCAGCGCTCGTCTCCCGACAGGCTCTCGCTCACACACTGGGACACAGCGCAGGCTTAACGGCTTGATTGGTCAAGTAGTACATCAGAGACACCAGGCAATAGTCGGTCTCAGGGCTCAACAGCGCCTTTGTTTTTCTTTTGTTTGCTCATACCGAATAAAAAGACAAAAGATAATGGGTATTGACATCCTTAGTGGATTGCCTCGGAATTTCATTGCCAAGAAAAATAAAGAACAAATTGTGCTGAATACTGAAAGAGTTAGGGAGAAAACACAGGTTGAGGAGTGGTGTTTGGAGACGTGATGGACTGTCTGAGTGCACCTGTAGGGGAACACGTTTGGAGTGTACTTTGGTGTACTGCTGACTGCTTCATTCACAGACAAGAGGTCATCAGGGGGACACAGATTGGGCGCTGCAAGATTTCATTACCTCCAGCTCCATTACCTTGAATAGTAAATTAGGTGCCTAAAAAGGTGGAATTCAGGGAGGTAAAAAGTGCAAGCTTGAAAAACAGCAACAAGAAAAGTATAGAGCGTTCCAAAGTAGCATTATTGAAAGTAATGAAGGTAAGTTAACTCAATGAACTGGTCGTTTTCAAGTTAACAGCTTGCCTTGTTAACTTTTGCCTTTTGTTCAGCAGAGTTTGTCAATTCCAGAGCTGAAATCATCCAAATGATTCTAGTGAAGGTGTATGGCGTTTAAAAACACAGGGGTGCACTTCCTGTATTACCACATGACATCACAATGTGCAACAGAGTGTTTGCTGTTTGCTTGCTAGAGATGAACTCTATATATGCAGGGTTTGTGTGTTAAACATGTGTCAGTGAAACAAAATAAAACTCCAGGTCTGTTTTTTGATGAGCATACAACATTATAACAGAGATCAGAAAATAGCGTAATATGGGCCTGTTAACCAGCAAAGCCCTGTAGAGTAACTGCCTAACTATTGTGTGGAGGGGAAAACCTAGAATATTTAGAAATAGTTTGTGTTCTAGGGTCACATCACAACACCATAAGTTACTACCCATTAAAAAGAGCTAATTGTTCAATGCACTTGAATCATAGCAATCCATCCTCGTTATTATTGAAGGTCCTGTATTACACTAAATTTACTTGTGTGAGCTTTAAGCCATGTTATATTGTTGTTTCTTCCTCAAAAACATACCTGGTTGTGTTTTTTTTCATACACACATGTTTGAATAAGCCTGGTTTATTAGTCTGTCTGCATCTCCAAACCTCAAAATGCTCTGTTCCACCTTGTGATGCCATGAACTAGTAGTTTTCAAGTTGACAGCTACATTTTACCTTTTGTTCAGTAGAGACTGGCAATTCTTGAGCTGAAATCATCCAAATAGTGAAGGTGAAGGTGAAGGTGTATTAAAAAACACAGTGGAGCACTTCCTGTATTACCACATGACATCACAAGGTGGAACAGAATGTTTTGAGAAGAACTCAGCCTAAATATGCAGGGTTTGTGTGTTAAACGTGTGTGAATGAAACAAAACACAACTCCAGGTCTGTTTGTGATGAGGACACGTTATAACATGGATCAGAAAATAGCGGACAATGGGCCCTTTAACCGTTTCGTCCACTGTGAGTCGGACTTTGAGCTCTCTTTTCCAGCTGTGGCCTCCGCATGCAGCCAGTCTCTGACCCCATCTCACAGCAGTAACAATGTTGCTTCTGATGTGAGCCATTCGGGAAATTGGAATCTTTATCTCGTGTGCGCTCTTCATTTTTTCGTCTTTCAGTCTGTGCCAGGGTTCAAACATTCCAAGTCTCTCTCTGTTGATAATTAGGGACAGTGAATAGCACTGCTTATCTCTGCAAAGATTCCACCTTCATAAAACACAATATTGTTTTATAAAGCCAGATTACATCAGTTAATGATCTTTGGGTTTTATTATTGCCTGTGTTATGCAGGGAATACCCACACCTCACGGCTCTCATTAGACCTAAATGTGGAATGTAATATTTAAGCGCTTCTGCTGCAAAATTCGAAACCTAAAATATCATATATATTTTGTATAGTTCTGTACTTTCATCAACCACAGTGTAAACTACTAAAACTGATCAATTCAAACTTTCATCTGGGGCGTTACTTGTCTGAATGCAAATCCAAACAACATTTAAGAGAATTGTGAAGTGCAGGCTACAGACTGGGAGACGATAGTTCAGGCGGTAGAGTGGTCGCCCTATAACTAGAAGGTTGTTGGTCTGATACCGGCTTATCAGATTTATAATCTGTTTAAATTAGCTAAGAATACCGCTAGTGATGGGACTTTTGGATCTTTTATGGGATCCGAATCTTTTGGATCTGTTCATTTCAAAGAGCCGTTCAAAAGACTTACCATTTTTTTATATGACAGAAGCCAATGTGAGAACTCATTTTAACAACAAACTAATCACAGAGAGAAACGACCGAGGCTCAGATGTGTTTAAAATGGTTCAAACTGAGAGTGGGTGTGAGTTTACCCTTTGGAATTATGAAAATCTGAGGTAAACGTTGCACTAGAATAATAATAATTAAAACTGCACTAATAATAAAAACTGTAATAATAATTAAAACAGTTATTATGACGTTAAGTATGTTTTTGTGCACAAATCTCTCGCTCGTGTCGCCTGCTCTGCGTCTGTGCTGCTTCTTGTGTTGGTTCAGCATTAATCAGGATAAAAATTAGAATGGAAAAGATTTGGATCTTTAAAAAAATGAATCCGGATCCAAACGTTCACGTGGAGGAACCATTCGAAAGAGCCGAATCACAGAAACATCCAGTTGTGTAAAACAAGCTTAGATAGATGTGATAATAACGATTTTAATATGACATTGTGCCTCTGTCATAAAATCCATCTCTCGAGCTTTGATTTATCATGAAATGTTAATGTTTAAAACAGTAGAAGAAGAGATAAATATGTTCATTTTACCCTTACCCTTGCCACTTAACTACAAACTTCTTGCATAGCCCTGCACTGTGCATGCTGTGTTTGTTTATGAACACTCTTATATCTAATTTCTCCAGTTCCTTTTGAACCCCAGCGCGCCATATTGTCTCCCCTCCTCTCCGAGACCCCGCCCCTCTCCGAGCGCTTTGGGGGCGGAGGACGTAAGAGAGGGGTGCATAAATAATGCAGCGCTGCCTGGAAACCAAACACGCTGCAGCAGAGTGTGCGTGGAATTCTAAAGAGGTATTTGTTTGTACACGGATGCCCCCTCCCTCTTCTCCTCTCCTCCTCTTCTCTCCTCTTCTCTCCTCCTCTCCTCTGTGCTCTCTCATCTCAGAGTCTCATCACCTCCACAGCAGCCGTGCGCGCATGTATCATTGTGCAGAGTGGACTGTAAAGGAAAGGGCACAGGGAAAGCCCCCTCTTGAACTTCAGACTGTCTCCCCGACTACACCAGTGTGTCAGATGCCCTGGTTGTAGAGCAGCGGAAGAAGATGAAATGCTAAGGAGCCCCTTTGAATACCAGTCCAATTTAACTTAAAGATTTTTACTAACTGTGCTTTAAAGAAGACCTATTGTGCTCGTGTCTGCTATACAGTTATAATCTAAGACATCAGTGGATCATTATGTTATAATTTTCACATTTAAATCGCAATATTCATCTAAAACGAGTTCATAAAAGAAACTTGTCCGCTGACTTCCGCATTCGAAAGCTGCGTCATCACAACAAAGAGCTGTGTAACTGTCCGTCCTTCCTATGGACAGCTGCCGATCACACTAGCAAGCAGGAGATCTTTTTACATTTGTACCAAAATGACTACGCAGCGCTGCCGAGTCTTGCACGTATTACCAATTATGAAAATAACATTGAAGAACGAAGGACAGAACAATGGCCGTGTGCCGGTGGCAGTGAAAACGGGGGTTGGCAATATGGCGTCTTCAAAATAAGCGATTAAAGATGCTCAAACATGCACGAATCACTCCAAAAACAACTTTGAGAGGGTAAATGAGAAGGGGAAACAACTATAACATGGTTAAAAGCTCTGAAAAGTCGATTTTGCAGAATACGTCTGCTTTAAAGGTAAAACAATATTGAGCTGAACTGTCGCAAAAAATCTTTCATGACAGTTAATCTAGTCTTCCCTTTTAAATCAAGGAGCTCCTAGTTGCTCTACCTAATTTTTACTCTCAGAACTAGTTCATTTTAAACAGTTTGCAGGGGTCCAAAGTTATTCCTCACTTACCTTATACATTCCGGGCATCCTAAGTATTCACCATGATGAATTTACAAGCAATTTTCACCACTTTCAGACACCAGAGAAGAGTTTTGCCATGACTGGAAAGCGAATAACAACTATCATGCTACTGGCGCACTTTCTAATTATCGGACAATAAAATGGTTTATAATTAGACAATATAACTGACCTCAAGAGCTGCTGATATATCTATATTAGGGCAAGACACATTTAGCTCAAATACATCAGAAAAAATCAGCTACAGGAAGCATTACACAGTGAATGCAATCTTTTGCAACGTAGAAATACCATTGCCAATATTATACCAATTATACCAATATTTAGGATTTTAAAAAGCCGTTCAGTACAGGGACACATGCACATTCCTGATTTTTCATCGAATTCAATATTTTAACTGACATCGTGCAGAATGTTCCACACTATTAAAGATGAAATATTCATTTTTCACACCTAATCATGGAGGTTTGCCTTTCGCTCTTTGCTCTCTTCTTCTTCTGGTTCACTGTCAATTTGCATTCATCAAAAGAGCCGCACACCTGCCGCCACCCACACACCATGTCGAGCACATTAGCGCCGCGTGCCTCCCAAATTTCTCTAGTGGATCAAGCTGGCTTTTAATGGAGCAATCACTGTTTTATGCTTCATTTCCAAAGAGTTCATTAATAAAACAAGATCTTTGTTGCTTTTACTATAGGTTTTACAGTTAGCAATAAATATAAATATACCTTTATATCATGTAGGGCTGTACTTAGTTACATATTGGATTATTTACTCAGATGCCCTTCCGAATGCAACTCTTGTAAATCCTGGGAACTGCAAACAACTACAGATACAGCTTCTTCTGTTCAACTAAACTTCTTATATCTGTGCAATCACTCAGTCGTCCAGGTCTGATCCATAGCAAAAGGAAAACATAAAATCTGTCAACTGGACAAAACGTTGTAGGAGTGAGGACGTTTTGCATCGTATTAGCGGGATGCTAATAGGTGTGAAATCACTCATCAGGGGCTTGAATGACTATGCTAAGTAGGACTTAGGCACAGTGCACACTTAGGGCAACGCAATAGACCTAACCGACAAACACAAACTGTAAACAATGTCGGTGTTTTGAGTTTCAGTGTAGTTAGCTCCTACCTTCTGATAGATATAAGGCAGTGTCCACCAGTATCTGACCAGAACTGAAGAAACGGCTTAAGTGAGCAGCAAAACGTCTTCACTCCTACAACTTTTTGTCCAGATTTTATATTTTTCTTTTGCTAAACTTCATATAACTTTAAAAGAGGTTATGATGCTTGGTTTCAGATTTTCATACACCAGTGTACGCAAACATTGGGGGTGAGGTGGGGTAAGTGTCTTGCCCAAGTACAAAACAACAGTAGTGGGTGAAATAAGAAATCTGTAGCACTCCGATATGCTGAGTTATTTTTTTATTTCTAAACAACAGCATTCACCTGTGGGAGTTGGAATCGAACTGCCAACCTGCGGCTAAGTGGCGGTACCAATGATGTTTATGCTGGGAGCAGGATTCAAAACGGCCAAACTTTAGATCAGAAGATAAACACTGACTTCTACTGATGTGGCAGATGAAGTCACATTTTACCTCTGGATACAAAGTCAAAGTGAGATAATCATGAGGGAAAACTGGCCCAGTCCACATCAGGGAGAACGACACACTCGGAATTGGGAAACTACCAAGGGCCATGATGCAATTTTGTAATGAAAACTGAGATTTTAAAAAAATTCAAATCATCTAAAATATGGCATTTTTGTAACGTTGTGTGCTGCTTTAACTTGGATCAATACATTTAGCGTTTTGTATTAAATGGTGAACCATGGTCTATGGTCACATTTTTTTAAAGTGCTTTTCTACCTTCTACCTCAAAGCGCTTTACATCAAGGACCCACTCACCCATTCACACACCAGTGTACGCAGACACCGGGGGTGAGGTGGAATTGCATTGCCAACCTGTGGGTCAGTGGATCTGACCTCTCTACCAATGATGTTTATGTTGAGAGCGGGATTCGCACCTCCAACCTTCAGATCAGTGGCCAAACACTCTACCAGCTGAGCTACTGTTGCCCCCAAGTATTATATCGACTCACGGTTCAATATATAACAGCTGGAACAATACATTTCACTGAACTACTTGAATATAAATTAATAGACCAATAGAATCACCAAATACGCAGCCACACAAACATAAACTTGCCTCAGTGCGGACAGGAATGCAGAGAAGCGCTTTTCAGACGGTTAGAGGGAGTAAGCCGTGTGCCGGGCAGCTTGAAACAGACATAAATATCTCATAATGAGCCCCCAGCCCTAGCAGCTCGGCAGGCGCATGCAGGGGAATGAATTCACCTGCATTTCATCAGGAGGGCTCCGCTGGGACACCGGAGGACCGGGTCGGCTCCCAGGATGGCGAGGCTGGCACCGGGTTCACTCACAGCCATTGCACCGCTCTGTCTTCTCTGTCCAGTTCTATTCCCGTGATGGGACCGGTTCCAAATGTGTGGACTGACAGGGTTACAAGGCCCGCTCGCTTCCACAAAAACTACAAAATCCATGATGCATTGCGCTGCTGCTATGGGCTGTCAAGTCAAGTGTGTTTTGTCAAGTTAACTTTGTTTTAAATGAGCCATAATACGGAATTTTCTGATCTATGTTATAACGTTGTTTTCTCATCACAAACATACCTGGAGTTGTGTTGTGTTTTGTTTCATTCACACGTTTAACGCACAAATCCAGCATATTTAGAGTTAGAGTTTTTTTCTCAAACAGAAAACACTTGGTTCCACCTTGTGATGTCATGTGGTAATACAGGAAGTACTCCACTGTGTTTTTAAACTCCATGCACCCTTCACTGGAATCATTTGGATGATTTCAGACCTGAAATTGCCGATCTCTAATGAACGGAAAGTAAAAGGTAGCTGTTAACTTGAAAACTACCACTTCATGACATCACAAGGTGGAACAGAGCATTTTGAGCTTGGGAGATGTAGACAGACTAATAATGCAGCTACTCAAACATGCGTGAATGAAACAAAACACAGCTCCAGGTATGTTTTTTGTGGAGGTAGCAACATTATAACATGGCTTAAAGTTCACAAGAGTCAGTTTTGTGTAATATACGACCTTTAAAGGATAATTGAAAATAACAAGGGAAGGTAAATGGCACCTATTTATTTATTACGCAGCTTGGTTGTGGATATATTCACCAACATACACAAAGGTTTGTGGTTCAATCCCTACTACAGGCAGACTGTCATAAGACACATGCACTCTCACATGGACGTCATTTGGGCTCAGTGGGGATGGGACAAGATCTTCTGCTGAAAGAACTCGCAAGTTACAATTACCACATTTGGAAAACAACTGTGTGACTTTTTTTTTTACTCTGTTTACATTTAACACCGACAAAAACGCAAAGGGGAGTTACGGCTTTGCTCATTTCTCTGTTAGCTTTGACGTTAGCTTTTGTGTTCATATGTAAAATACAGAACTACTACAGAGTCTACTGACATGTATGTAGAGACGGAGGCAGCACCCACAGATCACCAATGTGCTCTATAGGCTATAGTGTCATTGGGCAAGACACTTTACTGTGAATACATGTTCCAAAATAAAGTGCTCTGAGTAAACTCTATACTATCATATTATTTTTGGCTGTTTGAGACACTGGAGAAGGTATCTCAAAGGACACTAAAATGGTCTGCGGTGTATATAAATTAGACAAAAAGCTATTTCAATTTTAGACATTAGGATAATAATTCAATCATATCTCTTTATTTGTCCCCGAGTGGCAATTTAAGCAAATTGAGCAGTAAAATACAATAACACAAAAGCTCAAACAAACGTCTTAGTGCAGCTCAACGGTGTCTGGGCAATGTGAGGGGAGTAGCAGCCCTCAGGACAAAAGTGCCCCTCCTCTGTGTTCTCTGTGTCCTGCAGCATCACAGCAGCGTTCACGGGGAGCCAGGTGAACTCTGGATACACAACAGGAAAGCCTCTCCTACGATCTCTCTCTCTCTGCTCTGTTGTTTCGGTCGGAGATGAGACAGGCCACTCCTTTGAAGTGTTTCCTGTGAAATGTCTTCTGCCATATTTGATGTAGAAATCCTGTTACATAGTTGTAAAAAGTCTGTAGCATGTCAGACCTAGCTGGCAAGCATAACTAGCTCCACGCAGGGTTGCCATAGATACAAGAAAAACACACGGCTGAAATCACACAATCCAATAGCCCTTAACTCCTGTCCTTTGAACTACACGTGCTACGCCGCTTAGTTGGCCAAAATCCCAAAATATTAAGTTAAAAATGTAAGATTAAAACGAAAAAAAAGTTTAAAAACTCAGTGTGCCAGCCGGTCAGTCACAAGAGCGGCCAACCGCTACCATGGCAACCGCGAATCTTTCTCCCATTCTTACTCTAGATTGGATTTTAGATTAGATATACGTCTTTAAGTAGGAATATACAAAGCGTGTATTAGAATGTTTTGTAAGTATATGGATTTATTATCAGTCCTTTGAAAACACATTGAGGTAATAGGCCAGCTCATATCGCGTTAAAATAGCAGCTAGGGCCATTGTTTGAGGTCATTCTTCAGTGTTTCATTACATTTTAATAAAGCCGTGAGCGAGCACCTAATGCATCTCTGCGGTGTTATCCCGGGCTTTTTCTGTAATAAAGATGAATGTTTTATAAGCACATTTAGGTTAGTGGAATAAATTAATTCATTAGTCAAACCTGCATGGGCTCGTATTACTAAATATTGTCTAAACGCATTACCGAGATACAGTAGGCTTTCACACCAAACACTTAATGCTCCATATGATGTATTCAGGTGCTGTTTAATGCATGCGGCAGTTGAAAGGAGACAATAAGAACGCGTTTACTAAATCAGCTCGCCCCCAGGACAGCCATAAAGTTTGCATTTATTTCTTTATTCAATTTGAATTTCACACAATAAATGTCTTTTTAGAGTAATGTTCTTTTAAGAGCTGCTAAATCGTACATTTGTGCGAATTCATTAGGCAGAAATACGTGTCAGTATTAAATGCGCGGAGTTTGTTATGTGGGAGGGAAAAAAACGCGTTGGTATAAGTGTGTGTGATAAACGCAAAAGGAGTGTGTGTTTTTAACCAGGAGTGTGCAAAGCATGGTCTATTTTTACAACGTGATAATCACCACCATCAACATCGTCATCATCACTGTTTTAAAACAATGAAAAAATATATATTACTGATTTTATTTTTGCTGACAATAAATGCATGTTGTTTGAAAGTTTAAAAGTCCTATATTGCGCAAAATTG
>KN476715.1:9273-23181 GCA_000787095.1 Periophthalmodon schlosseri
TCCCCCGGTGTCACGTTTAACGCTGGTGAGGTGTTGCGATGATATACGCCTCCCCACACATCAGACGAGATGAAAGAAAGGCCTCCCGTCTGCTTTCAGATTGGAGCGACGGGGCATCTGAGACTCTGGGGCACGCACACTTAATGTTCACACGAGCTCTCCACGCACTCCTCAGTACAGGCGAGATATACACAAATACAGGTACAGTAAGAGGCTCCCGGGAAGAGTAATGCAATTTAATATAATAGGAAAAGGATTTCACGCTGGTGTATACGGTTTAAGTCACCACAGGAGAGAATTGTGTTTTTCAACTCGGCAAGTAGACAAATAGTAGTAGTTCATTTTAAACAAGTTTTTAGTCGACCCAAGTTGTTAAAGTCCAATGAGGTTCATCTGGTCTTCCGTTAATTTATTTTAATGGATTCTTTTTCCAGACCAAGCTTGTTTGCGTACCACATTACAAGATAGCCAAAATAGCACAATATGGGCCCTTTAATACGGATCTGGCTCTTCAAAAATCTTTATATATATACATTTTTTATACATTTCGTCCATTCTTATTTCACTCAGCACTACAACATCACTGTCACTTTAAGACACATTTAACAGTGTCCTGATGAGGTGGGTCTATCTAAGCTCCTTACTGCTCCAAAACCCTCTGAACGGGTCCTGGTAGGTCAGAGCACCCAAGGGATCCCACCAAGCCGCTTTAATTCTCTTTCCATCGCTGTTAAAAAAAAAGGTTAATGACGATAAACTTAGCAGCTTTGTCTCGGTGGAGAGCTTTAAATGACAGTGCATTTCGTGTTTGGATTGTCCCGAGAGATTGAGGCCTTTTAAAGGGATTTTAAGAGAAGATAAAAGGCCAGCCAGTCAGATGCGACAGGAATAAAATAGCAATAGTGCAACCTTATGGGCACCTAAAAACTTTGTAATTACAATACAACTCAAAATTAAGTAAAAATCTACAGTTGTTTTGAGGTATAGTGTGTCTGCTTTTAATTGTGTATAACTTAAATCATGTTATGCCAATATGCAATGTTTGAAGGTCCTATATTATGCAAAATTGAGCTTCAAGTCATGTTAGAATGTTGTTGTTAGAATGTCATGTTTGAGTAACCCTGCATTATTAGTCTGTCTACATCTCCAAAGCTCAAAATGCTCTATTCCACCTTGTGATGTCACGAAGTATTAGTTTTCAAGTTAACAGCTACCTTTTACCTCCTGTTCCGTAGAGACTGGCAATTCCAGGGCTGAAATTATCCAGATGATTCTAGTGAAGGTGTATGGAGTTTAAAAACACAACAGAGCACTTCCTGCATTACCACATGACATCACAAGGTGGAACAGAGGTTTTTCTGTTTGACAGAACTCAGCCTAAATATGCAGGATTTTTGTGTTAAACATATGAATGAAGCAAAACACCTTTTTGATGAGGAAACAACATTACAACATAGATCAGAAAATAGCGTAATATGGGCACTTTAATTTCTGTACTCATTTCTCTATTTTCAATAGTTATCTTTTTGTTTGTTTTGTTTTTTACCAGGTTTTAGCTCCTTATAAAATTATTTTGCCCAAAAATCACTAGAGACCCAGAGACTTTTTTATATATATGGCTGTGGAAAATATTTATTCTGTTCCTAAGTGGGTCATCTGACAGTTATTATTTTTCATTTTCAGTTCAAATTCAATTAGTTATTAGATCTCAAAAAGCCAGTGGGTTGGATATTTGTAGTAAATTCGGCCCAGATTAGGCGAAACTGGATCCTATTGAAGCCTTCCTGATGGATTGTATTTACAGACAAAATAGTTTTTTGTCTTGCTGCTTGTAAAAAAAAAAACAAAAAAAACCCCAAACATTATTTTAACACTAGAGCCTTTTGTAATGTGTTATTTTTGGCCATGCAAGTCCCTCTCTCCACTTTTGAAAACTGGCCAGCTAAGTGTTGCAGAATGGTTAGGATCAATGTAATCAGAAGTCCCCTCTTTAGCTCTTGAGTCGATGCCAGGTTAACCCCATTGATTGGTTCAGTCTGTGATTCCAGTGTCTATGGAGATCGGGAGATGGTCCAATTTTGTACTTTTCCTGTAAAACCAATGATGTCCACTGATGCAAGCAGCTAATACATGAGTAAAAATGCCAACAGAGCTAAAACCCAAGAATACAACTGTGTTTACTGCCTACGGCTAATTGAAATGTTAATTGTATAAAATGTCGACCTAATTGAGCAAATCCCATTTAATTACCCTTGCAGTAGACCCAAGTCTCAGTGATATTAAGCTCTCGATTGGGAACCATGTCGTTATATAGTAGAAATGCTTTATTTATATGCAGTGTGGACTAGAAACTGTGAGAAAAGAAGGACTATGAAATTCAAATGAAAGAACGTGAAGCAAACTGAAAAGACATGGTTTATTCAATAG
This sequence comes from Periophthalmodon schlosseri, assembly GCA_000787095.1. Classification (NCBI taxonomy): domain Eukaryota; kingdom Metazoa; phylum Chordata; class Actinopteri; order Gobiiformes; family Gobiidae; genus Periophthalmodon; species Periophthalmodon schlosseri. The sequence continues at coordinate 11,701 of KN476715.1, forward strand.
TACAGATTATCCATTATAGATCATATTTCAGATTCTGATTAAGTTATGCAGTTTTCCATGGACTGGAGCCTGCAGTCTATCAGCTATAATATGAAACTAGTAATGGGGCAGGATTTCAGTGATTTTGGAGCTTTTTCTTCTCAAAGTCAGTGTGTTAAAACAGGTGCCTCTGGAGCTCAACAGTGATGTGCGCCCCTGGTTCCAAAAGTAAATTTCCCATTTATTTTTCTCATAAACTTTCTGAAAAAAATTTGTATTAAAAATTTGAAAACTTGCTCAGGGCTAATCAGCTCTGTGGTAACTAGTGACCACAAGACTTATAATTTTATTTAAATTCTGTTATAAACCACTGAGTTATTAAAACATTTCACAGAATCTTGTGTTTTAAACTTGCTTTTTGAACTCAAAGCAACTGTGTTATAGATATTAGTTAGCATGTAGTTGGTTAGCCGCCGCGATGCCTTTGAACTCTTAATATTTGAATTTTTTGAAAAGTCTGTTGGAAGAATTAATGGAAAATGTACTTCTGGAACCAGAGTGGACTTCGAAGTGGGCGGGGCTGTTGAGCTCCATGATCCCAGTAAAGTAAAGTGGTGTCATTGATCCAACATAGGACTTAAAATGAAAGAAGTTGATGTTGATACAAAAGTCCCAGAATACATTTCGCATCGTGGTAACTGCATACATAATTGCAGGGATAGTGACTGGTGAATAACAGAGATTATATAGGTCAATGTTTCTCAGTTGTTGTATGTTATTGCTTTGCTTGCAATGGTCCACAGTATGGCATTAAACTTCCATTCCAATCTCCATAGAAACAAGCAGGTGATCTGTTAAGAGGCAAGCCACGACAAAAAGAATACAGGTTTTTCAGTGTTTCTATTAGCAGTTAATGCACCTGTACGTGAATAAATGCAAGATAGAAAACTTTAATGCTATACTTTGGAACATTCAGGGCAAAGCAATAACAACTCTACAGAGACAAGCTGCTGGCGGACCCTCCCAACCAGAAAGGTTACATTGCACAGCTTTAATTTAAGTTGTAATTAATAGCAGCATTTGAATCATTGTTAAACTCTGTTATTATCATAGAATATTTCTTTTAGCTCATGTCTCAAATGTGTCTCGCATATTAGTTAAAACCTCAGTGTTTTTGTTATTTGAAAGCTTTTACCTTTAATTGAACTGAACCTGGCATCACAAAAAGACCTTGGAAGTTTGATTCTCTTCTTCCTCAGCAGTACAAATCCCCTTGAACAAAGTTTGATTGTTTAGTTTAATTCCGTAAAGTGGAAGCTCTGTTTTTCCAAACTTGAAGCTCATTTCATAGTTTCTGACAGTTAATATTCGCTGCTCACTTTAATTAAATTTGACTGGGCCGTGTCACACACTGCCTTAGCCGTGGTTTTGCTTGGGTGACTTCTACAGACTGGAGCAGAGATGGAGGAGATGTGTTGGTAATATAAATGTCCAGGGATCACGCTCTGCTCCTCACCTCTTTCCCATAATCCCCTCTGCTCACTCGTAGGCACTTGTATTTGTAATTCTGCACAAGATCCTGGTAGAGAAAAATCCCTGTTTGGAGTCACAGGCGACAGGTGAGAGTAACAGGAAAGCACGTTTTATTTGCACTTTGTATTAAGACCGTATGGGACGAGGAAACCATTTTGATGTGTAATACCTATGGTGAATATTGTGATGGTATTGAGTACTTTGCAGCACTGTAGCACAAAATTCAGGGTTCTGTTCTCAAGATTTTTGTTCTCTTAACGACTGATCACAGTGTTTGATGATTGATTTTAATTTATTTAAGGAAAAAGAATGGATATGGCTTTAAATCGGAATTTGATGAACATAAACAAGATGAACTCGTAACTCTGCTCCAAACCACATGCTTTTACAAACTAAGAATTGGCTGTAGACCCACCATTAAAAAGCCCCAAGCTATTTATCGACCGTTTCAAACCATGGAATCTCAATGTTCATTTTAAATGCTTTGCAGCAATCCAAAGGTATTCCGCTCTTACATTATGCATTCCGAGCATCCTAATTATTCATGGCAGTTAATTTAGAAGTGCTTTTCGTGACTTTCTAGACTAGATACTGTCATAGTAAAGCTAGCAAAAACTAGCATGCCAATGCGCACTTATCGGACATTAAAACACATAGATGATTAAATGTTGACAGCATGCAGCAGACATATTTTGGCCTCAAGAGCTGCTTACATAATATATACTGGGGAACACTGGGGTGTTGTGAGCATAGACTGTATATATAAATGGACATAGCTAACCTGCTAGCCGGCATGTTGCAAATAGGAACTGATCATGGGAGCGCTTCCGACTCCATCGGCAATTCATTTCATTGAAGAACTGTTGTCCCTCTCTCCATAACTGCAGCTGTCAGGCTTGTCATTGTGGTCTTAAAATGTTGGTATTAACCCGCGCTACATGATTCTGGTATTTTTATTTCACTATTGTGTCCGTAAATCAAGATATGAACATTAATTTCTCTAAGGTCACCCCGCTAGCGTTAGCAACAGGTTTGATTGACAGCGTTGCTAAGCTCCTGCTTCCTGCTAAACTAGCAGTGCAGGTGGGAAAGGGCGTTACCTTCAACAGCCTTGCTACAGATTGGCTCTTTGGTTGCTATGATACTCGCGGTCAGAATTCCAAATATGGAATTTGCCTCCAAAATCACTAGCCTTGATGAGCTTCATTTGACTGGAGTCAAACGCTATGGGTGATGTCACACTCCCTTAGTCCACTTCTTTATACAGTCTGTGGTGTGAGAGGTCATTGGAGCAGATTGGCAGCCATTAATCAGTCAGTCTACCTCAGGACAACTGTGGCTACAAAAGTATCTTACCATCTACATTTTTAATTTTATTTTGCTAAGCACTTTTAATTCCCTGCGATATAATTATATAATAGATTTTTACCAATTTATTTATATTTAAATGTAGGACGTTATTGCTTTAAGACGACTGAGATATTACCACTTTCTCTCTCCTTTCCCAGCTTAAGAGGCAGTATATTTCACCCAACCGATCATCTCAAAACTCGATCAGAAAAACAACTCCACTTGACGAACGCTTGGCTCTATTTTAATCAAAGACAAATGAATCCAAACTGCACACAATACTCATTCATATTTCAATATAATTAGACAATTAGCTTAATATTCCTATAATGTGCTTTGGATAAGACTCCTCCAATCAGTTTTAATGGGGAAATAATGCTGCAGACTTAATTAATATAGAGATGGCAATTATCATCCCTGATGCGCTTGGAGATGGAGGTTCTTCATGACCTAGTTGCGTCAAATCTTCTGTTTACAAGATTACAGTGGTGGTTTGGCATTGCCGGCTGACTGAAGAGCATTGATCTAGTGAAGACTTTGCAAAGATTTTTTCACTCTTAATTGAAATAAATCTGCGCTGGTTCAATGCGTCTGCAGCTAATGGAGGTCGAGTTATGTTTACGTCTCGGAGAAAGTCGGCTTGATGTGAGCTGTGGAATAAATATGTAAATTGCATGCGTTTTATGTATGGCTTCAACTGATTAATTGAGTAAGTAAGTCCTATAGTTCACTGTATTCACTTTTATAATAGGCCCGTATCATGATGGATTCTTGGCAACACATGAATAGACAGAGATATTGTGATACTTTTAAACAAACAAACCAATTACTACACTAAACTACCTGCCGACTACTACAATAAAGAAACAGTATTATGCAAAATCAACTCTTTTTTAGCTTTACCATGTTGTTGCCACGCTGTTCCCTCATCAAAAACATGTTTTGGTGCGTTACAGCCTACAGTAGCCCTTGTGTTCAGAAGAAATTTAGCATGTTTCCTTACATCACAAAGCTATAGTATGTTATGTGAAGTGAAATACCACCTCTTTAAGGCTGAAGCTCCTGAGCTGAAAAAATGACTTCATTTCATTGTCTTCAGATATTAAGATCACTGCACTGCGTAATTCGGCATAATGAAAGCGTACATTTAGTAGACATATTCATGTGTTGGCTGTTGGAGCACTTATTGTATCGTGAGGTTCTTTGCCATTTCCAGCCCTAATATATGCTAAATGAATAAACGTCATTATGTAGAAGAGGTCTTATTCCCACATTTGTTATGAGCTGACAAATGGCATCTGGGTAGGCTCCCGTTTTTCCATTGTTCCATTTTCTTTTCCCTATAGGATCATAAGACAAAAACAAAACCTCCTTTGCTGTAAGTTGACCTGTACATGATACACCAGTGTTTTAAAAAGGTCACATTCTGAATCAAAACCGAGATCACACTAGTTTGAAATCACGGCCTTCAATGTACGAATGAATTGATAGATTAATTCAAGCTCATTACTCCATCTAGTGGTATAAAGTTGTGACCGTTTACTAGTCTTATGCGGCAGTGACCTTGGGGAAAAGCCTGATTTGTCTGTTATTAATGGTCATATCTTGATTTACAGACACAATAGCTAATTAAAAATATCAGGATCATGTAAAGCAGGTTAATACGGACATTTTAAGACCAAAATGTCGAGCCTGACAGCCGCAGTTACGGAGAGAGATGCAACAGTTTTTCAATAGAAAGTGAATTGGAGTCAGAGTTGATGGTGTTGGAAGCACACCCATGCTCACTTCCTGTTTGAAACGCGGCGGCTAGCGGGATAGCTATGTCCATTTATGTATAAAGTCTATGGCAGTAATATGTAACAGCTATTCATGAGGTGGATTGCATGGTCTATGTAATTTTTCTTTGGTCGCTTGTGGATAATGGCTGTTTTTCAGTCTAGTGGTATTGACCCCTACATTTTCAAGTCATTGTCATCATTCAAATCATTCAGTCTCTATTATTTGGCAAATTATTAAGAATAATCATTTTTAACTAGTAATTTTCAACCGGTTTCTTCTTGAGACCTGAGACTTCTTCCCCCTATCACCATGTCCCCAATTTTGATTTAGTCAACTTAATTAAGAAACAAAACTCACTGCTATAATATGCCACACCTTTACACTTGAATACCTCTGTACCAGTTGAGAAGCCATTTTCTACAGCCTTAAGAGTCTTGTCAAAAGTATTGAAAATCAGATACAAATTGATACTAAAACTAGTATTGAAACTAGATACTCATTTAAGTATTGATACTAAAATAGTCACAAGACAGAATTGAACCTTTCCTGAATGAACGCGAGCTATATCAGAACAAGTATAGGACCACATAGACAAGTCCACACTCATGGACCACTATGGAACCTACCTGGACGACTGAGGGATTACACAGACATAAAACCACACGGGAATAGAAAAGAATGTGCTGCCATTTAATGTTGAAAATCATATTCTATTGTCAAACGAAAGAGTTTTTAACTATGAAACGTTAGTATTGTGACACACTAGCCTAAAGCAGTACCCCATGTACTGCGGTAGTCCAAGTCCGTTCTCACATCTTTTGTTACTGTAGTTTTTGAGTGCTGCAGAATTTTAATAAAGTGATTTTGATCAAAAATTCATCTTTTCGCTTTCACTTCACTGTCTTTCACCCTTTTTCTGAGGACAACCACTTTGATCTGAGTTCGCAAGAAGTTTGACAATAGTTTCTGCGTTTTTAAGTCCTACAAGTCCAAAAAAGTGTGTCCCCAGCCTTATTTGAAATCCAGTCTTTGCTCCTAGCTAGCATTGATAGCACTGTTGTTTTACATTTAGTGGTCAATAAGCCATCAGATAGCACCTGAAGTCTACGACCTTATTCATTTTACTGTCACTGAGGGGAGATATGGCCTTGTTTGTGCTGCATATTTCACTATAGAGCAGAGAAGAGCTGGCAGCCTCCCAAAGCTCTGGCATCCAAATAAAACAATTTTAAAGGCACTGTTCCTGATTTTTACTGTCTTGGAAACCGTGTAAAACAGAACTAGTTCATTTTAAACGCAGTGGTCCAAAGTTATTACTCACTTACCTTATACATTCTGAGCATCCTAATTATTCACCGCGATGAGTTTATAAGCACTTTTCACAACTTTCAGAGGCCATAGTGGAGTTCAGCCATCATGGTGAGGCTAACAACAATAGCATGCTAACTGTGAACAATAAAACGCTTTATATTTATGTAGATAGAACACAGCTGGCTTATTTTGACCTCAAGAGCTGCTTATACAGTATATCTGTGCTGCGGCTATGGGCGGAGCGGTATGAAATTTCCACAGTATGATAACCATGACCTAAAATACCACAATGTGACGGTAGACCTTGGAGTTGCGCACAAGACAGCTGCAAGCGAGGGTCAAGCACGGAGCGGAGGATACAGTGCAGACATAAGGACCACATCAAGAGTGCGTTAAGGGACTAAAACAGCACTACTATGAGGAGCGCTGCTTTTCCCACAGACCCAGTCAAATAAACGATTTGGCAATGCTGTCAGACACCCATCCTCGCGGTATTGATATCATGCCATTTTAATACTGCGGTTGTACCTTAATGCCTGTTATCATCCCATCGTTAGGCCTGTCACAATAATTACTATATTGACTTATCGTTCAATACATGACAGATGGAACAAAATGGCAAAGCACATTTTGGGGGTCAATATTTATTGTGAGCACTTTTTCTTTCTAAAAGTGAGGAACTTTTTGTTATTTTTCTGATCCACGATTAGATCTGAGCTGTAGAAGGTTGAATAAATATTCATTATAGATACTAACTACCAAAGTGTTTCATTCTGCTGTTTATTTATTCATTGCAGTTTGTGTTTTTAACCATATTACACATTTAGAATATTTTTTGGAGGTAATTCTGCTTTAGCGTTATTGTGTTAGTGGCATAAATTAGTTTCAGCATTATCGTTTATCATCTATATTTTCTTCAGCGATATATTGCACTTTAAAATTCGTTATCGTGACAGGCCTACCCATCGCTAACTGGGGCAAGGCTAATTTTGCTCAAATGCATGTGAAAAAATTGGGCAGAGGCCTGTTAAGTATGATTCAAAATGACTAAATCCCAAAACAATAGTGTTTTGCCGAACAGGATCTGTCTTATTGAATATTTAAAGCGATGCTGCATATTAGAGAGACCACTTCAAAGACTTCCATAGACTGAAGACGTGGGCAGAGAAAGAGGAAGGACAAGCTACTAAAGAAAAAACTTGTTAAAAATGAGTTAAACTTTATCAAGGAAAATGCAGAAAATGTTCTATTTCTAAATGTGTAACTACAGTTTAATGCAGTCAAATCTAAACTGGAATTTGAGTTGGCACAATTATCAAATCAAAGGCTGCAGTTAGACAACAGAATGTCCCCTGCAAAGAACAAAACATCCTGTCTGTTTATAGAAAAATCTGTAGTTTATTCATTTATCAGTTCCAGTCTTCTCTCAAATACAAATGCACTCTGAACAGAATCTTACTTCTTAAACATATTGCAAATAGGAATGTCAAGATTATTAGGTTAATCGGAAATCATGATTATTCAGGTTTCAATATAATCATAAGAACTAAAAACATAATAATGGTGGAAACTTTACAAGCAAAATTAAGTTGTTTCAGTTCAATCTTTTCTTGAAAAAGTATACATGAATGTGGCTGTTTATATCACAATAACTTCACTTTTGTGTTAACAAAGTTTGATTCCATAAAGCTTGGCCACATACTAGGAGTGATAATGGACTAGAATGAAAGAAAATGAAGGACTTTTTACTTTTGTTTTGCTGTGTCTCAATAATCGTGAATAATTGTGATTGATCTTCTCACAATAATCGTAAAACTAAAATGTGATATTGTGACATCCCTAATCGCAAATTTCAATCTTAAAAATTGAGCCGCCCTAAAGTTTAGACATGTGTTTAATGTTGAGGCATGTGTTTAAAGTTTAGACATGTGTTTAATGTTGAGACATGGAAATGTATTTAGTTTATATTCATGTGTCCTTCAGACATTCATATTATATATAAAAAACAAAGCCTGCAAACCTTCTGGATCAGATAACTTTCTCTATTATTTCTCTGAACTGCAGTGCACTGGGAGTGTTTTTGTCGTCTCTGTGTTGAGTTGAAAATACCCAGTGTCACAGTGTCACAGTGTCACACTGGTTCTGCTCTAAACCAGTGTCTGCTTCAGGGCATTTAGTAACAGCGTGTGCTGCTCTTAGACCAGTGTCAGAGGAGGCGGTTCAGGTCAGTAACAGCTTTACTAAAGTGCACTACTAGCGAGGAGTTTTTCCCAAAAGAAAATGGAAACAAATCAGATATTTTCTTACTTTGTGACTCAGCAATATTGTGATGATTTTCCTTAGCTGTCCCATCCTTAGTAAAGGCTCATTCTGTGTTCAGTTTTATTAAATAATGCATCTTTTTGTCAGGCACGAGAGTTTGTTTACCTGCTCCTTTCAGCATCTTCTTGTAGCCTTCCCCAGAAGCTCCACATTGTTATTTAATATTAATTCTAATTTTTTTGTTTTGTAACATTGGCTGTAGTTACATGCACGCTAGAAATCTGATTTAATATCCACTTTTTGGAGTTATAAGATTATTTAAAAATGTCTTTCTGATCACAGTCCCTCTGATCACTCACATCAGATTTTGCAGTTTACATTTATATAATCTTAAAAGTTCAGAAACCAGATTAGAATCAGATTTTGCTGTGCGTGTGAACAAGGCCACTGCGAATTTCTGTGCTATGTTAATCTGATTTTACTTTGAACATGTTTTTTAACCTTGTATTTATAAATCCCAATTTTCCATCCATTTGTCTTTTATTTTATACAAGTCACACTTCACAATCACTGGAGGAATACCTTGCACCGTTTATATTTAAAATCTCAAAGTCTGAACTCTGCTTTAAACCACATGCTGTTACTGACAGAGGACTGACTGTAGACCTCTCCATTAAAAAGACCGAAGATGATCACTGACAATAGAAATGATTGGACCTTGATTCAATTATAATGTGATTAATTGCACAGCCCTATTACACTGTGTATCAGTGGTCAGCGGCTTAAAGGGCCCATATTTTATCATCTATGTTATAATGTTGTTTCCTTGTCACAAACAGACCTGGAGTTGTTTTGTTTTGTTTCATTCACACATGTTTAACACACAAACCCTGCATATTTAGGCTGTGTTCTTCTCTCAAACGGGCGACACTCCGCTCCACCTTGTGATGTCATGTGGTAATACAGGAAGTGCTCCACTGTGTTTTTAAACTCCATTCACCTTCACTAGAATCATTTGGATAATTTCTGCCCTGAAATTTCCAATCACTACTGAACAAAAGGTAAAATGTACTGAACTTGAAAATGAACTTGAAAACTACCGCTTCATGACATCACAAGGTGGCACCGAGCATTTTCGAGCTTTGGAGATGTAGACAGACTAATAAAGGGTTACTCAGACATTTGTGAATGAAACAAAACACAACTCTATGTATGTTTTTAAGGAGGTAACAACATTATAACATGGCTTTCAGTTCATAAGAGTCAATTTTGCGTAATATAGGACCTTTAAGTTTACTCTAGTTAGACTTAAACAAATATTGCCCTCATTCTCTTGACCCCATTTGTATTTCTTCATATTGCTCCTTATGACCGTATAACTTAACACGTCTCCAAGCGCCTATATAATAAATGAACCCATAAACAGATTCCAAGTTTAAAGAGTGTAGTTCTAATTATGATGTGAATGTGATGGCAGTATCCCTCTGTGGTCTCCGATCGTTTGTGCATAACTACAGCTCTTGCGCTCGTGTATGAAGATTATGCCACTGATCCGTTTCATAATGAACTCTTTGTAAAGCGCACTCTGCCTTTGTGCTGTATTTCCACTGTGAAACCAGGGATTTTCTAGGTAGATTAGAACAAAAAACTCAAAAGCAACAGTTTGGCTCTGAATGTTTTAAATATAGATCAGTGATGTGGTTTTCAAAGCCGCCTGTGCTGGTCGTCCAAATGTGTGATATACTGTTCTTTACTCAGACAAAAACAGCAGCAAACACGCACCAGTGTTTTGAGAAATCTCTAAGCATCTCCCTCTCACTGGTTTGGATTCAGTTTTGCCAAATACAGTAACCAAATAGTCTTTTTTATTTTAGTTATTTTTATATCAACATGTTACCGGCACTAGCCAACATTTGTGAGTATTTGTCCACTGATCCGAAGGTTGGCGGTTCAAATCCCGCTCTCGACATAAACACCATTTGTTGAGCAGTCCGATCCACTGACCCACAGGTTGTTACACACAGATGTTATTGCTTGGCCTGGAATGTTCCACAGTTTTGTTTTAAACTTGTTTTAAATGACATGGATTTTTATTACTTGGTTTGGTGGCGTTTCTTGCTTGTCTCCACGGCGATAGATCAGACTTATGCCATTCTGTTATTTCTCTGTAGTGTAATACAAAATTTGGTAGCCCATTCTTTCCCCTTAAATTCAGTCTGTTCTAATCTATACATTATCAATCCCCTAATTTTAGATCTTAATATCGTAGCTCATTTAGTTCATTATAGAAGTGTCTAAAGGCCTGATATGTCCTGGGGTGGTACTTGAAATGTTTGATCTTCTGCTCTGCTCTAGACTCTGAAATATCTTCAAGGACAATCAGCTAAACAGTTGATATTAAGAGCTGCGTGTGAAATCGATGGCTCGCGGTGCTATCAGTGCGGTAGAAGAGGCTGTAATTGGTCACGGCTAAAGGAGCGTTAGCCACACCAGTTTCATCTTAATAGATTTCTGCTCTTAACTCTACAGTACAGTCTTTTTCTTACTTTCTGTGGCCGTCTATCACACTGAGAGTAAGTCATTGAGCAAAGGGAGGACAAGCAGCTCAAAAAAAGACCTTAACGATGTTATATTCATGGATTTAAGAATGATGAAAGATTGGGACTGTAGTGATAAACAATTTAAAACAAAACATATCTTTTGAATGAGAAAAAGTCCTTAAATTGCTGCATAAAACAGGAAGCTTAAATGATGATACACATTTGATTAGCATAGCACTGTTGGTTGTGGTGATGTTTACGCCGACTTACCGTAAAGGGGCAAACTGGAATCCGCTACTCAACCCGGGGGATCAACAGAGTGGTTTCTATTATTAAGTTGTTTTAGATCAATAGTGCAATGTCATGTGTCCACAATACAACATCTACGGGGGGCATAGATTTGAACTGTTGCAGACAAAAGTATAATATGGGTTTAAAGCTACCATCTGTAATAACACTGGCCAATCCGCCCCTGTCGTATTCTCACATAACACCACAAGATGCTATCCACATTACTGCTGACAGAAGAAGACCAGAATAAGAAGAGAGCACAGGTGAGCCTGAGCCACAGACTGTATAAAGAAGTGGACTGGAGAGAGGGGCCACAGTTTTTCAGTGTAAAGTGAATTGGAGCTGATGGAGCCGGGAGCGTGCCCATGATCACTTCCTATTTGGAACAGGTGGCTACCAGTTTATCTATGTCCACTTATATATACATTTTTAT
>KN476716.1:0-11211 GCA_000787095.1 Periophthalmodon schlosseri
TGTACATACCTTGAAGTGGGTTACATAACATCAGTCTCATCAGGGACTGTCTGGGAAAATTACCTAAAAGGCTAATGCTAAGGCTAATGTGTACACTACTGCTATTTAGATTAGGCTAAATAAACAAAATGAATCTACAACTTTTAGATCAGAGGTGGGTAGTGTAGAGTTAGAGTAGCCAAAAATTTTTCTAAAGTAAGATTAACTTAGTACTTCAACTTTACTTCAGCTTTACTTCATAAGTATTGTTGCTCAACCAGTTTGTCATTTGAGACTTATCAAAAGATTTAGGCTAAAATAAAGTTACAGCCTATTTGGTTTCAGCTTCCTGCAGCACTGTAAGGGGGTTTTCCATTCAACATTATGTCCAGTATTTTGTTTTAATTGTTAAACTCTATGGAAACTGCACTAATTTTTATTTTTCTGAAACTCATGGATAGATGTGGTTGCAGACATTGGGGCATTTTCTCTCATCCAAGACAGAAATATCATGTAAACCAGGAGGCTTACATGACACCTGTGTTCACCTTATTTCGGAAGCTGCTGCGGGCGCCGCCATCGTCATTCAGGTTGTATTATTTTACACGGGGCTGCCGATCTTACCAACACATAAGTTCTATCTGGGCTACAAAGCCTCCCAGACAATTGGCGCGTTGTTGACTTGAACATGGAACGGCCTACTTTATACCATATTTCAGCTACAAAACTTTTCTCAAATTCTCCATTGAATGGAATGGGATACTTGCTTAACCGGAACTACCACCACAAAGAAAGCATGGTTTAGTAGCATTTAGTGGCAAAAGGGGTGGAATAAGGTCAATAAAAGCTACGCCCTGGCATTGTAGCAGAGAATTGTTGGGCTGGCAGGTGCATATACTGACCAAAAACTATGGCTGGAGTAGTAAAGTCACACACCTTGAATCCACCTTGTTTATCCGTTCATAATTTGTAGTAGTGTTACATCACAGAAACAGACAGGCAGCCACACGCCCATTAGCCGAAGCAACGACACGACACTGTATGGTGACTTGTGTCTAGAAAAGATCAGTGCATACTAACTCATGCATTTTAAACAATGCAAAATATCAATTCATTTCAATCTGATTTACTTTAAAGGTGCACTGTGGAACTTTTCTGGTGGAGGGTGCGCCACCTGCTGTTCTCCTTGGAGCCTGGAATGTTCCCCAGTGTGACATGGAGACAAGGAGAGGCGACCCCACACACAGTAAGAAATTAAGAATGCGTGTTTTTCCAAGGGATTTTGAGAAATGTAAGATAGATCAGTTTAATGCCATACTGTGGAAAATTCCAGGCAAAGCGATAACAGTTCCACGGAAACAAGCACTGAGCAGATCCTCTACCAGAAAAGTTACGTAGTGCACCTTTAGGACATCCTTGTACACAACAGCATGTCCAAATCTTTAGTAGTCCTTCTCTGAGTTATAATAACCTAAACTCTTTCAACTTCTTTAGCGAGTCACTTTTTACTGTGGGATTGAAGAAGAGCATTTACAAAGGGAGGAGACATCATGACCAGTGTAAACACAGTTTGCAAATTGGCTCTCACTCAATCCACTGTTTCATGTGTCTAAAGCAGGCTGGAATATTTGCACAGAACATAAGAGACAAAGTCCGTCGCAGTCCATTAGAATACATTTACATCCATATCTGCACAGCACCTCACAGAAATGCTTTGTGTCCCTCTTGCCTGACCATAGATGGAGTCATTTCTTTAGTTTACATAGTATTACATGGTAGTGTATGTTTAAACAACACCAGTCAAAAGTTTGGCCACACACTCTCATTTAATGTTTTTTTTTTTCTTTATGCTTACTACTTTCTACTTTTTAGATACAGAAGACATCAGATACATGAAGCAAGATATATGGAATTATGTAGTAAAGAAAAAAAGCAACAACTCAACATTTTTTTTTTTTTAATGTTTTATTTTATATTTACATCCTCAAAGTAACCACCCTTTGCTTCTTCTTCTTCTTCTTCTTCAAAAAAAACAGAGTTATTTACCTGTTTTCATTGCTGCATAATTCCATATCTTGCCTCATATATTTGATGTCTTCTGTATATAAATGTAGAAAGTAGTAAAACAAACATTGAATGAGAGGGTGTGTCCAGACCTTTGACTGGTAGTGTATGTGTGTGATGCTAATTAAATTTACTTCACATTTACGTGATACTTATCTGTTTTTCACTTTGTCTGGTCTTGTCTAAAGACACAGCACAGGCAAGTTACCTCATGCCACATCATATAACCTGTTATATCTAGTGTGTCTAATGATATGCTTTTTCCAGTGCGGCGGCTGTCGGCACATCTCCTGGCCCAGAGTGAACCCACACCCTGGCTTTGGGTCCACAACAGTGGTCGATCGGGGTGTCATGTGACCAGAGGGATGGAGTAGAGGGTAAATATACAAACATTACAAAACTAGCAAAATGTTTAAAAAGGCACAATAGAGCATAAGATCACATCAGACTTTATTGAGCTCACAGCGGAGAAGTTCACACACAATCAACATATGTTACAAATATAATATCAAATGTTGTCAAATTTGCGGAGGTGGCTAGAGTAGCCAAAAAGTGTACTCAAGTGAGAGGGATGTTACTTCAAAATAATATTACTCGACTAAAAGTACAAAGTAGTGGTCTAAGAAATTTCTCAAAACTACTACTGAGTAACAGTAACTTAAAGAGTAACTGTCGGGACATAACATCTGATTTCTAATTTAAAGGGCCCTTACTACACGTTTTCTGATCTATGTTATATCTATGTTTGTTTCCTCACCAAAAACATACTCGGAGTTGTGTTTTGTTTCATTCACACCCATTTAACACACAAATCCTGCATATCTGGGCTTCTAAATAGGAGTTCTTCTCTCAAACAGAAAACATTTTGTTCCACTTTGTGATGTCATGTGGTAATACAGGAAGTGCTTCACTGTGTTTTTAAAGTCCATACACTTTTATTAGAATCAGTTGGATCATTTCAGTGCTGGATGTGCCAATCTTTACTAAACAAAAGGTAAAAGGTAGCTGTTAACTTGAAAACTACCACTTCATGACATCGCAAGGTGGAACAGAGCTATTTGAGCTTTGGAGATGTAGACAGACTTAAATTAAAGATTACTCAAACGTGTGAATGAAAAAAACAAACAAAACACATCTCCAGGTATGTTTTTGAGGAGGTAACAGCATTATAACATGGCTTAAAGCTCACAAGAGTCAATTTTGCATAATATAGGAACTTTAAGGTTAATGTAATTTGAAGGACAAAACATTAAATAATGCACAAAATAGAAAAAGGATTGACACAAAAATCTGGCAAATTAAATCATATTTGGAGGAGCGGTGCAAGAAGCAAAACTTTTACTCAAGTAAGTACTGTTACTTCAATAAAAATATTACTCAAGTAGAAGTATGCTGCTAGAAATGTACTCTGAAAAGTACAATTACTCAAGTTACTCAAGTAAATGAAACTGAGTACTACCCACCTCTGAAAATTTGATATTCCAAAAATATATCTGCCCATTCCAATGGCATTCACATTCTTTCAGTGAGTTGTTATAAAAGTTAATTACAATATTCACATTGATTGTAAATTCTATAGCTACTTTCTATTTGTAACCTTTAATTGAATATTGACAAGGCCAGGTCAGCAGTTAATGGAAACATTCCGCCAGCCTCATAGCATAACACGAATCTTGTGTTTTAAATGTGCTTTTTGGACTTAAAAGAGCCACGTTGTGGATATTAGTTACCACGCAGCTGGTTGGCCTCCGCGATGCTGTTGAAGTCTTCATATTAGAATTTTTCGAAAAGCCTATTGGAAAAAATTATGGAAATTTTACTTCCGGAACCAGAGTGGACTTCAAAGTGGGCGGGACAGTTGAGCTCCATATCAACTTGGGATTAGACATGACATTTTAATATAAATATCATGTCACAAAAACAATAATTAAATCTTTGTTTAATTTGATACAAATTAAAAATAATTAAAGACAGACCTTCCCCCATGTAAGGCTCCATATCGTCTACTCATCAGTATAAACATCAGTGTGTAACATACAAACTTTAGCATGTGTTGTTAGCTAATGCATCAAAAACCCTCTGCTCTTACACTGGCCGTAGTAAGTGAAAAGTTTAGATAGAATTTAAATAGCATCGATGCAAGAGGCATTTCACCCATCCTTCAATGTCCCTGGGGCAACCTGTCAAGAGCAGTGTCCACTAGGCCTGTCACGATAACACATTTTGAACCATGATATATTACTACAGCGAACTATTCTGATAAATGAATGTATTGAAAGTACTTTATGCCACTGAAACAATAACAAGAAATGCATACATTTGTAAATATACTGTATCATTAAAAGGCATTAGATGCAGCAAATAAATAGCTGAATGAACCAATAATTAGCCAGAGAAGTTACTTAATCAATCCTCTACAGCTCAAATCTTACTGTAACATGTACATAAAAAATGGCAAACGCCTCCCGACTATTACAAAGAAAATGTACACACATTTAAGGATCCACCGATCCAGCTTTTTAAATTCCAATACTGATTTTGATTTAATTGCTTTAAGTACTTGCCGATACCTGATATCAACCTAATGCAAATGTGTTATGTGACTGTTATTTATTAACTTTGTATACATAAAAATTCTTCCTGAGCCAACTACAACCAGTAAGGATATCGGCTGAAACAATATTTGGAAACCGACATCTGACCCAGCAACATTTTCAGTATCAGCTCTGATATCTGATACCAGTATCGGATCGGTATATTCCTACACATATTAAATATTGACCCCCAAAATACAGTATGTTGTTCCAGCTATCATTATCGTGACAGGCCTAGTGTCCAGACCTTGAGCTAGGCTTGGTCAGCTTTAGCTAACGCTAAAGCAAGATTAGTGTTGCATGTATGTTTCATCAAGTATTCACTCATTCAGTCGCACTTCAGTGTCCGGCCACAGGTAGTTGCACTTGCTTTTGATTAACCTCTTCTTCACCTCTATCTTCCTCTGTACTTCTAGGCTCCCCTACAACAGCCACATTCAGTCCACCATTACTCTCCAAGGGCTGGCTCTCCTCCGAGTGCACCCGGCTCCTCAGGCTAAAGCTCCTCGACCTGACCGGAGAAGGCCTCCCCAGCACGCTCCGGAGCTGTGCCCAGAAGAAGGCCTGCTGGCTCACCTGCTGGGGCCACTCCAGGTACGTCTTGGTGCTCAACATCTTGCGGAGCTTGCAGTACTTGTTGGGTAGCGAGCCGGGGTCGATAGGCTCTTTGACCACCAGGATGACGTCTGAGAAGGACTTGCCCATGGCCCTCTGCTGAGCGAAATACAGCTCGTAGTTGCACCACTCGCTGTTGACAAAGTGCCGCGAAAGAACGAAGATGACCTATAAGAAGCAGATATGGGAGTTAGAATGGTTAAAGTGCCTATGGTGGATTAGACTACCCACTTCCATAAATCATAGTTAACATCATTATATTTAAAGAGGGGCTATTTTACTTCTATGGGGTATAAACTGCTAACACATAACAGATTTGGATCACCATTTTACCTTTTATTGTTTTGAAATTGCTATATTCGCCAAAAACAACGTATTAACATGTTTTATACTTTTTTGAAACCCATCTCCGCTCCCTTTGCTCCCCAAGCTAAGGCACTCCTTCTTCAGAGCCAACACCAGACCACTATCACAACACAATCGGCACACGTATCGCTTATGAAACTGATGCACATCATATCAGGTTTGTCAAGTTGTTGTGTACAGTTATCAGTTGAAAAGACTTAAAGCCATGACATTAATATGAAGTCTGTGGGGCCAATCCCAAACAAATAATGAGCCGCTTCACTGCTTCACTCAAAGCATGACATCATAAAAGGTTAAACTGTGACCATGCAAATCCAATGATGTCTGTCTCATAAAATGTAGCCTTATATTTGCTTATGATATCAGGCATTTATCCATGATGTAGTCTAGTGTAAGGCCTTTACATAGATAAAAGTAGTAAAATACTGACACGTCAAATCATAATTATAAATGTTCATACTCATATGCAAATATCTGATCAAAACTTAACCTTGCATCATAACATGTTTTCATGTTTAATTGAATTGAATTTTAATAGCAACTGTTGCTGGTAATTCTTTACCAGGAAATGCTCAGGGCACACCCTTGAATTCTGAGAATTAATAAATGACACAGGACTGGTATGAGCCAACAAGAGTGCCAATGATAATAATGATAATAACAATAATAATGATAATAAGGTGTAAACGTGTAAAGGTACATATATATATATATGTATATGTATTAGCATGTGTACCTTATTATAATGCCCTTATTTTTATTTGTTCAGTTTATATTATTATGCTTTGTTTTATGTTGCACCATAATGTTGATACAAGCTCCTGTTAGTGAATTTTTTTTCTCTGACAATGGTAATAAAACTTACTCTGATTTGGAATGTAGTGTTTATCCTTTCTATAAAATTCATAGACAATGGCTCTCTCTAGTGGTGGTGCCGAATATTGCAGCGGCAGTGCACCTTTTTTCAGCGTGTCTGCCCCATGCTTCTAAATACTTCAATGTAATTTGGCTTGTATGAACTAATATCAAGCTACATTTGGTCTAAATTAAAAAAAACAAAGTATTAAATAATATAAAGTCTATCTTTATTACTGTATGTCCTCCAGTCTGCTTTAAAGGTGCACTATGCCACTCTTCTGGAGGAGGGTACTCCACCTGCTTGAGTCCATGGAGATGTTATTGCTTTGCCTGGAATGTTTCACAGTACTTATCAATACAACTTATCAATTTTCATGGCGATAAGGCCAAATTAGAAGTGAGATCTGTGTTTTTTCAAGATATTTTTTCAGGAATAAAAACATCTGTAATTTGATAAATGTAATATAAATCAGTTAATCCCATATAGTGGAGCTATATAAAATAGACAATACTTGTACCTTGCGACTGTTTTCAATGTTCTCGATGATGTTGTCGATTATCCACTTGCCGGGCATGAAGTCCCTCTCGTGGATGCACAGGCGATAAGGGTTCTTGCTGCTCTCCAGTGCGGGCAGCAGCTGCTCCCTCACCCACTCTGCGTCTGAGTGGCTGTAAGAAATGAAGGCGTGGTACATGAACAGGACAAGCCCCTCGGACGTACTCTCCTGGTACGCCCTGTACTTGGCTCGGATGATCTGGTACGTGGCTTTGGTGTACCACGGCAGGTCGAAGATGTAACAAATGACCATCAGTATAATGATGACCACAGCAGTAGTGGCCACGCAGATGAGGATGACCAGTCTGATGTCACAAGCCACACGCCCTTGAAGGAAAGACATCACGGTCAATACATTTCATTGTGGTTATTGAAAAGATCTCTCCATATCACATTATAATTTTATGGACAAGCCATAAAATGAAATGTGTGTGTTTTGGGTTTCACAGCCAATTAAGCAAAACACTGAAACCTGTCCAGAAAGTTTGATCTAAATTAAATTAAAGTTCACATCAAAGTGCCACATCAAGTCATAAAATATTTGGCTACATTTAGACCCTGTCCTTAGTAACACAAGTAACACAGTGGGACCACAGTTTGAGAAACACTTGACAGACTCACACAAACAAGTGACAGCAAGTCCCACTAGACTAGTGTTGTAAGTTTGTGGTCCTGTCGTGACAGAAAATTTAATTAAAAAAAAGGGCAGCAGTGGCAGTGGTTAGAATGTCAAAACCAGACTTGGAGAGACTTATCCATGCATTTGTCTCCAGTAGGTTAGACTACTGTAACTGCTCACTGGCCTCTCCAAACGAGCGTTAAGACAGCTGCAGTACATCCAGAACTGGATGAACAGCTGTCTCTCCATGGCCCAGCACCAAAGTACATCTCCCACATGTTAGTGCCATATGACCATCTCACACTCTGAGGACTTCAGGGACCGGCCTCCTGCTGGTGCCCAGAGTCAGGACTAAACATGGGGAATCAGCGTTTGAGTTTTTCCTGAACATGTGAGACAGGCCTCTACTACTTGTTTACTTGTCTACTACAATGT
The DNA here is from genome assembly GCA_000787095.1 of Periophthalmodon schlosseri. NCBI lineage: Eukaryota > Metazoa > Chordata > Actinopteri > Gobiiformes > Gobiidae > Periophthalmodon > Periophthalmodon schlosseri. Next base: position 8,087 of record KN476716.1, read on the forward strand.
TTAAATCCAGGCTCAAAACAGTTCTGTTTAGCTGTGCATATGTCTGAAAGTTTTTATTCTGCTCTCTTCTCTTTTAATGTTAATTTTATTATGATTATTTATGTTTTGATTTGTTGTATTGTGATTTTAATGTTTTCTTATTCTGTAAAACACTTTGAATTACTTTGTGTACGAATTGTGCTATACAAATACTTGCCTTGCCTTGCCTAGCTCAACTGTGCATGGTCCATGGGCAGGGCAGGACTGGATGTACCTAGCCGCTAAAGGCTAAACTCACGACATGCGCCATTGAGCACGGCCCACTGACTTCAGTGGGCGGCCATGTTTAGATCCCGGGGCTTGGATCCCAACATGTTAATGCAAGCATGCAGTTAGGGCTGCAGCCCCGGTTATTTTAGTAATCGAGTAATCTATCGATTAATCAGAGTAAATAGAGTAATCTATAAATTTTTAATCAATTTATGCTAAAATATATTAAAACAATTGACCCTAACTGCATTTTTTGTAAAGAATACCCCGAAACAATAAGTCATCTTTTTTGGAAAGGCAAAATTATAAAAACTTTTTGGAAAGACTACTTAAAATGTATAAAAGACCATATTGACCTTAGCTTTTCATTAAAATTTGAGCATATCATTTTTGGTATACATGATAAGAATTTGGACTCAAATTAAAAAAAAGGCAACTAATTTAATTATTATATTTGGCAAATTTTATATTCCAGAAAGTAAATTTTCTTGTACATCTTTGTTTTTTCCTGTTTCAATCAAGCAATTAAAGTCCTATTTATCCACAATTTCCTAAAACTAAAAAAAAGCCATATTGACATATGAAGGTTGCTTGTCTTTGAACATCTCTGTACAATGTGTACAGAGATGTAAACAGTGTAAATGCTTAAGCTTTTTTTTTTTTTCTTTTTTCAATATATGCCTATATGTGCTTTGCATCTTGTCATTATAACGAGCATTCATAAAAAAATAATAATAATTTAAAAAAAGAGTGCGGGCCATAGAACTCGTAATCTCGGTTTGGTTCAAAAGTCCTAGACTCACTCGTGGATCTAAAATGCACAGCTCTCTTCACTGTTGTGCAGTCCATGCAGTGCAGGTTCCATGCAGAAACAAGCGCTGCCATGTTTCTGTGCGCTCCATGTGCTTCAGTTTCATGTAGTTTTAACTAATTATTAAAATTAAACGAATCATTGAGGTAATAAAATAAGAATTAAAACTTTTTAGTAATCAAATTACTCAATTAATCGCTTCAGCCCTGCATGTAGTTACAATGAACATCTGAAAAGCCTAGAACGAGTCTGGTGATGGTTTATGGACTTATGTATAACATCACAATCCAGGGAAAATTCAACGCAAGTGTTTGGTAAGTGCCCAGAGGGAGCAAACCTGGTGCACCGGATTGATTGAACAAGTGTAAATGAAGCTAAATACAACCCCAGATATGTGTTTGATGAGAGAACAATATTATAACATGGTTAAAAGGTCGAAAAAGTCAGTTTTGCGTAATATGTGTGTTTATTGTGTGTTATTATTATTACTTTGTGACATCCCTACCTGGAAAATATTTGGAGATGAGCGTGTTAAGCAGAGGCTGGGGATGGTAGCAGTGGTAGTTCCATGGCCAGTCCGTCAAGTTGACCTTTTCTTTCGATATGGTGTTCTCTACAAATGCATGCAGCTCGCACGTGCACTGGTAAGGGTTGTTCCCCGCTTTGAGAGAAGACAACAGAGGCATCTCTTGGAAGGAGTCTACCGTTATCACACCAAAAGAATTCCCATCTAGCTCCAGTGACTGAAGAGACGGACTTTTCCAGTTCTGTGGGATGTACTTGATTTTGTTACCGCTTAGGAGCAGTTCTTTGAGGTTTGTAGCTTTCTCAAAGAACGTCATTTCCAACTGGTCCAGATTGCAGTACGAGAGATCTAGGTACTCCACGGTGGTCGGCAGGCAAAGCAGGGCCTCGCTGACAAACTCATTATGGTGAGCAATGAAGCGAGTGATATTTTGGTACCAGATACATCCAGAACTGTAGGCGGCAGAACCTAGCTTGTTGATGCTAACGTCCATCACCGCCATTCGGTTAAAGTATCTGGTCAGCGATGATAGGTCTCTGAGGCTAGTGAGCTCATTATTGGAGAGGTTGAAAGTGCGGAGGTTGGGCAGGGTTCCTTTGTAGACACAGCGGCGGTTGTAGATGTACTCGTTCTTCAGGCGGTTGTTGGAGACGTCCAAAATTTCCACGTCTCTCATCTCGAGCCAGGCGTCACAGGGAGCGGAGTTAAGGTATACGTACTGGATGGACAGCTGTCTGATCCCGTTCAGCCACGTGAAACGCCAATCAAAGCGAAGAATGTCTGGATTACTTATGTACCTGAAAGACAAAAAAAAAGAAGTTCATGTATGATGTGTTTAAAGGTTCTGTAGGCCTATTACGCAAAATTGACTCCTGTGACCTTTTAGCCATGTTATATTGTGGTTTCCTCCTCAAAAACATCCCTGGAGTTGTGTTTTGTTTCATTCACACGTTTCACTGAGCCTGCATTATTAGTTAACAGCTTCCTTTTACCTTTAGTTCAGCAGAGATTGGGAATTGCAGGCTGAAATCATCCAAATGATTCTAGTGAAGATGTATGCAGTTTAAAAATACAGTGGAGCACTTCCTGTATTACCACATGACATCACAAGGTGGAACAGAGTGTTTCCTGTTTGAGAGAAGAACTCAGCCTAAATTTGCAGGATTTGTTTGTCTGTTTGTTTTTTGCACTCCTAACTGTAAGGAGGGTTTGAATAGTACCCGGGAGAGATTGAAAGATTAGTGAAAGTTGCATGGATGACAGATAAAACCACTTCAGGCATGTTTTTGAAAGAACTTTTAAACATGGTAGAAAGATTTGCCATTAATTTGCCACCATTTGCCATTGAAAGATGGAATGCATGAATGAATGTTAAAGAAAATAGTGCAAGCATAATTTAGCTTATTTACCAGAGATCCAGTTGGTCCAATTTGAGGTCCGTGATGCTGGACTCTGCCCCGCTGTCGGAAAACGAAGGCGAGCGGGCAAAGTCGATGTACTGCAGCCTCAGTCTTTTTATTGCTCTTTTCTGGAGGTTCA
>KN476717.1:7262-19178 GCA_000787095.1 Periophthalmodon schlosseri
CCCCTACCCACCTACCATTCACTCCCTATCTCCTCATCTCCCAAATCTGCAGCTGCTGCTCTCCTCTCATTCACCACACAGGCAGCCACGTATCTGTTTGCAGCCTCTATTTCACTCTCTCATTGCACTGTCTCTTCATTTTTCTTATGTCGCCCTGGTCCCATTCGCCCTGTTATCTCTTTATCAGGGTATCATCCTTTCAGTCCCACTGTATAGGCACAGATATCCCCACTGTTCCTCCTTCCTATCCTCTGCTCTTCTTTCACCCTGTCCTTCAGCAATCCCACTTGAGTCAGTTATTTTCATCTTCTACCCTTCATCACCAAGGAGACAAATTGTAATTTAAATATAAAAAAGTCACTTTGTGGGCTGAAATGAGACTTGATAACAACAAAAATAACACATTAAAATATGTTAAACTAATCTAATAGGTGATGCAATTCACTGTGTTTGTTTTGTTTTTGAAAAAGCCCGACCACTCGGCACCGTAAAGACCACATCACAAATCACATTGCATTGATGTTCAGTAAAGTTTATATCCAACATGAAGGATGCACATTTGAAATTTATGTCACAAACAGGTATGTTTATGCTTTTGGATACACAGATACAGACTTTCCATAGAGCTGGGATGTTGGCACATGTTTTGCCCCAATCTCCCTCTAACACCCATGGGGCATTTAGCTTTGTGTCACAGCATTTTGTTTCGGGATAGCCCCAGGACAGGTTATAGAATGTAATTGAAAACAATATGTGGGTGTTTAGACATAGATTTGATTTCAGCTGATATCTCGGTGCAGTGTATAAGGTGGAGCTGCTTTTAAACATGGCATTTTATTGTCTTAAGTAGCAGGTCACCTGCCAGGAACTGAAAGGAAAACAGGTGCGTTCAAGACAGATCTCGTGTTGATTAGAAAACAGAAACAGTGGCATAGATTAGAGCCTAAAGCCTAAGGCTTTCCTATCAAACCCCTAAAATACGTTATGCCAAAATAAATGTTTCTCATATGAACACAAAATATTAGCTTTAGAAAAGAGTAATTGTCAGTCATTAGCATTATTTACAATGTTTATTTTTTTTTGTTTGTTTAATTATAGCCAATGGGGAAAGTGTCTTGTTAATACTATATTGCGCTAGTGTTTTTTGCGAGCCAAAGCGAGATATTCACAGAGGCACAAAGCTTACCATAGGCAGTGGTTTGACACACCGGTATTTTTAAACCCGGCGTAGCACAAGGTGAAGAGAGGCACAGGCAGATGGTGGATTTATTTAAATAAAGCAGCACAAAACAAACTATTGGTATTTTGGTAAAGGCAGGGGTCTCAGACCTGCTCGGAATAGAAATGAGGGTTTGTTTATATAATAACTAACTTTCACAGCAGAGAATAATTGGACTTAATGTAATGTAATGTAAAAAAATACATGTTTTAACAACAAGCAGCAGATAAATGTTTACAGTGGTCTTTCTTTCTTAGAAAGCCAAATGGGTAACATTTTCATTACGCTATCCATGAGTTTCACAGTTAAGAAAACTTAGGCCCATTGCCAAAGCCATTCAACAACAAAATATTCTATATAAATGGTCATAAGTCCTCAAAATGGCGCCTATGTGCAGGAAATAGGACCCATGAATATATGGACTTTTTACCATTCCTTTTCACTTGTAATTTCTCTCTCTGACTCTTAGATTTTCCCTCATGTTTTTTCACCTGAGATACAATTATGTATCCAACCCATTAACCAACCAATGAGACGTGATAGTTTATTACCTATTATGATGGTTTAATTCCAGGCATTTCTCACACATCATTTTTTTGTCAAAATGCAAGGCTGATACAAGGACATCGACATGATCTCTACACTCCACTTTAAAATATGTATGCACCTTGAATATTTGATGCTAGGTTGTTGCTAATGATACTTGTTCAGTTATGTGTCTCACTTTCCTAGGTATTTGAGGAGATGCTGTGTGAAACAAATCTTTTTGACACATTTTGAATGAAGCACACTTTTCTTGGCAATAAATTTAAGAAGTTGGGGGACAAGTGTAGCTCCCACTCGCTCATTGTCATGCCGTGTTTGTCAGTCTGGAATATTCTTGCCGACAAGATGAGCTGCAGGTATGAAATATTAAGGCACTACATGAAGAAAAATACTCCTTCACTGTGATACCTCACTAACTGATTGGGAAACAACAATATTCATTCAGTTGCATGAAATCCCTTGTCTCCTGCTTGTGGCACAATTGCTGTTGAGGTGTAATGGATATTTTTTGCTGTGCTTTTGTGTGTCTTGTTTTGTTTGCTGGAAGGCACAACATGCTCTTTGAGAGGGAAAACAACACAACACAAAGCTACAATAAAGTGAAATGTATATATCGCTCCAAAGAGAACCTATATGTTTCTTTTGCTCCTGGTCAAACTTTGGTGAGGAGACGTTGTGTCGGCATTACAAGACGGAGCTGAAAGGAGAGGGCACAGTATGAGCAAATGATTTAATCACTTGATGCAGAATAGACTCAGGCAAAGGGCTCATTGCAATGGCGGTTTTAGCATATAATCCCTCCACTAAATCTTAACCAGACCTTTGACATAATGTTGTTCTGTAAAACAAACTTGAAAGATGTCCCTGAATGTCAGCGCTACAAGGGCAACAGACCATTAAAAGTAAGTCATGTAATATCACCATATTTTAAAGGTGCACTGTGTAACTTTACTGGTGTCACTGCTCATCTCCATGAACATGTGTCCTTTTGCCTAAAAGATATAATGTTTAAATCTGAATTTTGTAATTGCTATAGCAACAGAGGACCTTTGCCATTGCCACAGCTTGAACCCCATGAATTGGAAATAAAAAAAACACCTGTTGTTGAATGTAAGATAGAAATGCCATACTGTGGGACATTGCAGGCAAATAAATAACTCAATGGAGACATGCAGGTGATGAACCTTCCACCAGAAACGTTGCACAGTGCACCTTTAATAATAGGCTAATCAAATGTTGACTCAAAGAATGAAGCTTTGCACATTCTACTTAAACAGTAGTTATCATAAAATGAATAATGCTTAGTCACGTCTCTTTGAATCAAAGAATGTCATTTTAAAAAAACCTAATGAAGCCATTACTTTCAACTGAATTCTTTCAGACAAATTTTTCCATTTCACTTTCAAAAGCCATCTCAATTTACCAAAGCAAAAATGAATAAATATGTGATGCAAAATAGGCTCAAACATAAAAAGACTGATTTACAGTGCGGCTCTTTGAAGTGGGCTGTGGAGTGGCTGTTTGGACAGAGAATGTATGCCATGTTGAAACACACTTATGCACAAATGATTTGTTAAGCATGAACAGCTTCTGAATACATTTTGTGAGGCTGTTGGAGTGTGCAATAACATCATGTGAAATGGCCAGGATATTGTTCTTCAAACCATCAGATTCTAGCAAATAGTTGAGAACGTTTTGTTCCAGCCTGCTACGTCAACTGCAGGCAATATACAACTTCATTATCTGCACTAAACAAAAAAGCAACAAGCTACTACGGGCCATACAAAATGCTGTGTGTCTCCTCTGTGTCCCCAGTATGGTCTCCCTATCCCTCCTCCCTCCCTTTATCCCTGAAGAAAATGATAAAGAACCAGATAGGCACAGGGCAGGGCAGAGGAAGGCAGTCAAAATCTGCTGGTCCATTGTTAGTTTGCTGGAGATATTGATTGGTTCTGTGTTAAGTGAACCATCAACAGTGTTGCCCTAATGGGAGCCTGGGCAGGAACATAAATATTCACTCTCTACCTCGACCCCTTTCATAAAGTAATTACAATGAGGGTGTTAGATGTTTACAGCAGAGTCACTGTGATATAACTAAAGCTTTGTCCGCACATACAATGTGTTAAAAAAACAAATGAATACAACATTCTTCTTTTTGGCCTTTATAGGGGCACCATCGCTTCATATGAACCATGATCTGCATATGGATTTATCTCTGCATTTATGCCACATTCCCTCTTACATTCAACCCTCTTCATTTATTCATGCTTGGGACTAGCACAGTGCTTGCACAAGGATATTTGAAGCTGTATTTATTTTGACTTCACATGGAAGTAATACCTTACCCCAAGTGGTACCCTAAGGGGTGCCCCATAGATATTGTTGAACATTTACATAACACAATAAATATTGTTAAATGTATTACTACTGCTTAATGTCCCTGGTTGGATGGTGCAATAAAACAACTAATTGAGTTCTCTTGTCCTTGTGCTACTGTATGAATCCATTTCAACTTAAAACAACAACTGAATTTCAAGAAGTTGCATCACTTAAAGACACCATTTGAAGTTCAAAGTCAAAATCCCGAAATCGAACAAGTGGCTCCCTTTCATGGTGTAACAGTTGTCATTTTGTTTTATCAAGCGTGACAAACAGTTAAGGCTAAAGAAGCGAGGAAAATACATTGGCAGGGAGGGACTGCAGCTCAGGGCATCTTTATAAAGTCCCACTGGCTTTGTCTCCTCAGCACATCCACAGACAGACATGGTCAGTGACTGTGGAGGGGTGAGGGCCGTGTGTGTGCATGTGTGTGTGCATGTGTGTGTGCATGTGTGTGTGCATGTGTGTGTGCATGTGTGTGTGCATGTGTGTGTGACAGTGCAGCTGATACAGATCCAGTGGGTTTAAAAGTGTAGGTAAATACCTGTTCCTGTATCAGTGTGCTCCTGGGACATGTGCTGGCTCTGATGGACCCATTCTCCGTTACACTTGAAGAAGATCTGCAGCGCGGGCCGGGCCTGACAGCGCAGCTTTATGGGGTTGCTCTTGACGATGTAGGCGTCGACCGGCTCCTGCAGGAAGTGAGGCAACGTCCCAGACTGACCATGCTGCAGAGACTCACCACGTGGGCCTGCAAGAACATACACACACCTGTCGAGTAAGTCTACACAAACATAATGACAATACTGCAGAATATCATACTTTGAATTCCTACACATATACTGTGTGTCAGATGACTTTCAAAAACAGTTTAAATAGCAATATTAAATGGAACACATCTTCACAGAAACAATCGAGTCTTAAACAGTCAGCTCACATTTGCAATTAATATTAAAATGAACACATAAGCCTTGGTTAACAGTGTAGCTCATTTGGACATGTTTGCAGCAGACATAATTTCCTCCTTCTTTGCTTGAGTCAGTGCACGTGGTGCTGTTCTAATGCCCTGCAAGTGTAATTACACTCAGACTAATCCCACAGTTTGCTGGAGCCTCTTTCATGCTAGTGTGAGGTTTAGTGAAGCAGTTGTGCTGCTGCCCAGCCCAACACCAGCCTGACAGAGCAGTGTGGCATCTCCCTCTACAGCAGCAGAGCACAAGTGAAAAGCCCATCAGGATTACAGAGACACTCTCTCCTTTCTGCTAATCTAATCCCCTACCTTTCCAGCGGATGTCTGCTGATTGAGGCCAATAGATAAAAGACTGTGATTCTCTGGCTGTAAAAATGACTTGCTCTGTTCCCTCCACATGACACACTTTCTTTCCTCTTTCCTACAATCGAGGCGTAACAAAAAGACATGCTTTAATTTGAAAATGACTGGCCCCAGGCTTTCCTTGTACAGAGTACTCAAATTTGTTTTGATGCGGCACACTGACACATTACATTCATGTTTGGAAAGACGTGAGTCTGCCTCTACATAATGAGATGAAAACATGAGTACACAAAACACACACAGCACCATACATCCAGGTTGACAGGTTGTGTAGTAACAGCTGTATGTAACGCAATTTAACAACTTAACCATTTTGACACCAAAAAATTTCACTTTGTATTTTACTGGTCTGTTGTGCAATTAGGACATGTTATTATCAAATGAAAGAATATATACATGAGGAAAGAGGAGTTTTTTTCTTAAAGATGAGAGTTTTTCATATGATTTTGTCTTCACAAACTAATTAGTTACAGTATCGAATTTTATCTGAAAACTTGAGAAAGAATATATTTACTGAGGGAAATAACGGTTTCATTCCAAAATATCAGTAAACTATGTCTTATGTCATGTGCAGCTATAGGATGGTCTGCACTGCACTAAGGTCTTTATTAACATTGCTCCTTTGCATTGGTGGTAGTATATTGTTGTAGTAGCTGCTATAAGTGGCCAGAGGACAGGATGAAGACAAATGTGTGTATGCACTGTGCTGCCACAGAGGAGACAGCACTGTCCTCACTACAGTGATCTACAACTGCTGCTTGAGCCGCCAATAACACAGAAGGGGCTCGGAAACATCGAGACCAGCCTGAAAGCAAAACAAGGCATCACTGCCACAGGCCTGAGTGATGGCTCTATCTCATATCGCTCTCCTGCCTCCTTCCATCCAGTATCCAGCTCCAGCTCAAATGATTATTTTTCCCCCAACAGCCACTCAAACTCATCACATGCAAAATTAAAGGCAATCAGTTGATGTGGTCTCTAATGTCATTTAATGAAATCTGGATGAAATGAGGAAGAGCCCCAAGTTGACTACACTCATTTGTCGGTTGAGGTGGCACAGGGGATTTCAGGAGATGTGGTTCTGCTGTAGTGGGCACCTCACATCAGGTCAGAGGGCAGGTGCTGTGTCCACATACACCATGGAGCAGATCTTAACTTTAGATGACAGACAGCGACAGTGTCAGTTATGAAACGCTGATTTTAATTCCCCAAATCCTTTACATCTCGTGGCAATTTAATATGAAGACCATTAATACAAAAATCCCTTGTATTATCTTAGGTGTATAATGCAAACCAATGTCAAAATACAGCTGGGATGTGGTCACCGGTGGAGCTGTTAAATATTTGTGGCTTGTGATGGGAGCTGTGCAGCAGATGGATGGTGCATACAGATCAGAGGTGAGGTGTAGAGGAGATGTGGAGGAAGGAGCAGATGAAGGGTGGGTGTGAGAGGCACCCAGGGCACTGAGGGAGCATCTGTTCTGATCACCCATGAGGAGTACAGCACTAAAATCTAACACAAACCGATCGTATAGCGGCGTATTCTGTGAAGATCATGATAAAGAAAAATCAAAGTCAGCTGCTTCAAGACACAATACGAGCGCGATCATTACAGAGGCCAGAGGCTATAGGTTTAAAGCTGCAGTACGCCACTATGTCTTTTAGATTAGTGCATTTTGCTGTTTTCCCCAAAGAGTATATTGTAAAAGAAGCACTTCCTAACAACCCCACTGTAAAACTTTTTACTGATTGCAAATGAGGAAGAAATAGCATAGACTGTCACTATACACCACTTTGGGATAAGAGTGGATTGGCTATGCTAAGGCGTCAATCTAGCTTCGCTGTCTGAAAAAAGCTGTTCTAAAGCTGAGGGTTTGTGAGAGCTTAGAACACGTTAGAGTCATGGGTAACAGTTTAAATAGCCACTTCCTTCTTTCATGGTTTGTAAATCTGGTACATCAGGTTTAAATACTCATATCAATATCAATGAACAGAGATACAGAGAGTGTGGTTAAGAGTCTTGTAGGAATAGTTAAAGAAAGGAATTATAGAGAATGGGGGTCCAGAGATTTGGACACAGGTCTAGATACCAGACCAACTGCTGGCTTAATGCACATAAAGCAAACAAGGTAACGCTATTTCTGTTCTGTGCCAATGGTATAAAAAGCCATTCTGAATGTATTGTTATTTCAAATCACATCGCTGCTTCCTTTGTGCTTGTTCTCCTAAAGTGTCCTTAGGCGAGTCTCACTATCACGATTGCAGAGAGAGGGCCTCCAGCGCTAAAGCTACTTTCCAACTTCTGAATTTCTCTGCAACTGGCTTCAGATAAGCAATACATCTCCGCTATTTAAAATACCATGGCTTCAGAAAAGAAAAAAAAAGACTGGGTGCATTGTTCAAATATTGATACAAACCTCTCATCTATCTTCAGAGAGGAACAGACCAGCCCATGCACACTGATCATCCGTGTGTGCCATGACTGGAGATGGTTTCTTAGGCTGCACGTCAGATTTCCTTCCACTCAAAACACTCTGTCTCTGATCAGCCGTTCCACACACATGAAAAAGGCTGTATTATCCACTTGTCCAGTAAAGTTGTAGTTCAAGCTTCAAACCGAATATCAGAGTTACTTTTTAAACGCTAGGATTTATTGGACACCACCTCACCGAAGCCACAGGGGGTAGTCTTGCTTAAGTACACCTGATCTGAATACAAAATAAACGTGTTAAAAAGTCGCTATTCCTCCTCAAACTTACTAGATTACTGTGGGAAGCATTGCAACAACTATATAGTGTTACATCCTTTAGCCTCAGCTCTGGTGTAACTTAGATATTGAAGCAGAAAGTCTTCAAAGCCTTGAAGTGAAAAAAAAACAGATCCTTATATCAAAAATAGTAGGCTATTTGGATTAGTAGTTTGCATGGATTTTGTAGTTGGGAATTTCTAACGCGTAACAAGATAAAATACAAGTGAGTGTATTTCAGAACCTTGGCGGATCATGTTTCGGAAAGTGTCTTGGCAATGAACACACTTTAAAAAACCCTTCTATGGACGAAGCTATTCTTTTGTTTGGAAATGTCAGTATATTGAAACCTGTAAGCCAGTAATACAGTACGGTAATATCCGGATGACTTTACATTATATATTTAGAAGATTTTTTATTACACAAGATATGCAAAATTAGAGCAAAATATATCCCCCGAACCATAATTACCCACCTGATGAGTCAGGTATGAATAGTGCAGACAACAGACAGCAACTTTAAAGCAAAACTATGGTGCAAGCGTCTCTTATGTTGTGTTATTGCCCAAACAAAACAAAACAAAAAAAAAAACTATATATATAAAATTTGACATTAAAGTTCAAGGCAAGCACTGAACACAGCCAAAATGATTAAGCATGACACAGTATGTTTTTTGAGTTTGTCAGCACACAAGACTTTAGTTGGTGTTGCCAATAGTTTCCTACATCATATTTTCAGCATCCCTCAAACGTTTGTATGTGAGTTTCTGTTTTAGAACGCACTCTCACTTCTTGTGGTTGTTTAAGTTGTAACTGATTAGGGTGTTTTCATGAAGAAGCATTAACATGTATATAATAAAATACAGCCCATGTACGCAGCGGCCTGGCAGTGGATGTGTGTGTCACCTCCGCACACCCAGGTGGTATATGTGTCTTCATCTGTGTTGTGACAGCTTGCCAACCTGCTTTTGGCAGCCAGGAGATAGTGCTTCCCTCAGCTCTCCCCATAATCAAAGAGTAAACATGCTGAAGCAAAAGTGGGTTACCTGGATGTCAAACTGACAAAAAAGACTGTGGTCCCATATCCCATCAGCCACTGCTGTATAGGTATAAGCACATTAATATTTATAAGTGAAGTAACTCATCTAAATAAAGGGCACACTGCTATTTGCACTCCGCCTTCAGATTTACATGTCACAAGACTCAAACCAACTTAATCCTGTGCTATAGAGACAAATATGTATTTCAGTGAAGTCAGTTTTGATAAAAAAAATAATAATAATAAAATAGTAAGAAACAAAATCATAACACAACCACAGCCAGCATATTCTTTGTCCCAGGTCCAAGCCTAAATGAGACTTTGCCCTGCTGCCTTTCCTGCAGTACAAAGTCTGTGACAAGCAAGCATGCAAATCCCTGCGCAGTAATAGTCAGATTTTTGTAACTCAAGAAGACAACAAAAGAATAAAATCCACTTTAACTAAACAGTAGCAGACAATAATAAGGTCTGACTGGCACGTCTTCTGTGTCTGTCGTCTCCCTCTTGCTCCGATGAGCCATTTGTACTCGGCACACTTCCAGGTTCACCAAAATATTAAGTGTTGACAGGGTCATGGAGGCACATTTAAAAAAGCTTGTCTCCAATTGCCAACACGCCCCTGTTTATTTCTGCTCTAATTTGCATACTAAAAATGGTTGTTTAGAGAGGCAGAGTTATTTTTCCCATTTTAGTTTTAGCATAACATTTCAAATTGTTGTATACATTTTGAAAGAGAGAGCTTATGTATCCTTTAAGAGGCCTGTTGATACTGAAGTAGTCAGCTCCATCCATCAGTAGGTTATCAAAATAATTATATATTTTTAATGTCTTACAAGTATATTTTAGTTAGAAAATACTTTTGTCTGCTAATTATAATCTATGACACCTGTGGATCATGATTTTATCATTTGGACAGTTAAAATCACAGTACTGGAAGAACTTAATATGGACTGAACTGGGATTCAGGAGCAGGACCACGCCTCAACCTCGTCCTGCTCCTCTCCAGCAAACTACAGCTCACCTCAACCACACCTCCAATTACGCAGAAGTCCTATTTATACAAGCCTATCCCGGCAACACCGTCTGTCTCCGCTCTCTCGACCCCTCCCTCCTACCCCGTGTCTCTTGTTCGACTTTCAGCCCGAAGACCTCACCATCTGCAGCGAGGGGGGTCCTGAATCGGCTGGGCCCATCCTGAGTCTCTACCCATGCTCCACATTTATTCATATCACCAATAAATGTCTTTATTGTATATCATTGTTGTGGTGTGGTTCTTGCTAGTGAAAAAAGAAAGGAGTCCAGGCTTCTAGTTAAAACTGCAGCACTGACTTCTATCTGTCCTTTTAAGGGTGCGCCACCATAAACGACAATAGAACAGAGTGCTGTGCCAGCGTACCAAGCCCCCAGTTATGGAGACTTACAGTTCATAGAGAGCAGCAGATTTATTTGCATTGGTGCCGTGGTTACGTGGCGCTTTTGAATCCTGTGTTTGTCACTGTTCAAGAAAACACATAACAGAAAATGAAAATGGTGGGAGTACCAAGCAGTAGGTGCGTTTGGGGGGTAGTGGAAAGCAAGAAATTTAAGAGCAATAGCATCTTGAGTTCAGAAAAATAAAATGTACCTAAACCTGCATGAATCACTCTAATTATAACTCCTAGTAGGTAAAATAAGCAAACCAAATAACAAAATTATAATGGATTTTGACATGTAAATATGAAAAATTGATTGAGCAACATTTAGGTTTAAAATTGCTGTCTAATTTTGGCACTTTTCGATACAAAACCTTGTACATAAATGAAATCCCAAATCATTTCTGTACAAGGTTTCATATCTACAGCTTGGGTAAACTATAGATTAAACAAAAAGGACATTTTCTTTGTTTCCAGGTGAAAGCTTACTGTATATATATGACCAAAAGCCTAACAACGTAAAAACCTAAAAAAAAAACAAAAAACACTACCACTGCTGGATCATTACTGTATTCATTTCGAAGTTAGCTGTATCAAACCAAAACAACGTGAGTGCAGAGAAAGGACTAAAGTAGATGTAGTTCTTCTGTATTGAGATGTAATAAGCTTTGCATTATTACCTCATCTATCAGCGTTTCTCTGCTGGAGGTCTAGTGTCATTTAGAAAGCGACTCAGCGCTGAGTGACAGACAAAAGCAGATAATTGCTTTCTCACTTTTTTGCATATACCCTTTGATACATTTTGTCTTTTTTCTGACAGACGAGACAGGGACATAATTAAAGCTATTGTGCGGTCTATGCAATCTTGGCACAAATCACGCTGGCACCCTGACAGCTCACTCTAATGCAGGCACACTTTACAAGAGACTTTCATAAATAAGTAAAAACACTTGAAAACAATCCCCACTATTGCATTTTCACACGTTTTGCTTCCATTCCTCTTCAGAAGCGTCAACACATGGAACGAATGGAAAAGTGGGTCTCTATTATGAAATGAATATATGAATAAATTAGAACCGAGGAACAGTGAGGTGCAAAAACACTAAAATAGAAGTTTTTCCGAGAGAGATTCCTGGTGGTGAAATGAGCAATGTTCTAAACAATAATACACAGTAATAGTGATGTGTCATTAATCAGCTGTTGGGTAATGTGATTATGCACAGTGATAGTGCACAGTGATGGT
>KN476718.1:0-13759 GCA_000787095.1 Periophthalmodon schlosseri
GATCCTTTGTTAGAATGGATAGGATAGGCCTAGGCCTGTCCTGGCCACAGACTGCCAACCTCCTGGCATCCTAAGCCTCTTCTCAGTCCATCCCTCCATCGCTTTGAGTACTTATACCAGAATTACAAACATCATACATTACAAAACCAGGGTCACATCTCTTCACAGTCATGTGTTAATCAACCTTTACACTTGAATACATGTAAAACAGCACACAGTTTCCTATGGGATGAGTCTTTACACATGTTAATGTCTGGTCTGGGACAGACTGACACAGAACAAATGAATTTGCACAAAGACATATGATAAGAATATTTTCTTCATAACATGAATACACATACATTTCTATCACACGTTCTCCCTTTTGATTATTCTTTAATCATACTTCATAAACAATCATTGTCACAAACAGAACACGCATGAAGTCAGTTCCGTTAGTTTGTTGATTGAGATGGAGGCAAATTCAACAGTTCACTTTTAAGGAGCATTGTTGTGTTCAGTTCAGTTTGTCCATAGCCAGTATGAGTTGTAGTCACAAGATGAATGCTGCTTTAACAAGATGGTGGCACTGTTCCCATTGCCTGTCCTCTGTCCCTTTGTCCTGCCTCTGACCACACATGGTTGTAGTCTCCGTTTGCATGCAGCTCGGCGTCTCTATAGCCACAGCTCGTCTCTGGAGTCGTCCTTCAGCCCATGTGTTGATCTTCAGGACTGTGGTTGGGGACATGAGGAACAGGTCAAGTTCTTTTAAGTCACATGAAAAGAAGTGAATGGCTGAACTTTCCTGAAGTTTTCCTCTAGTAACAGTTGTGAAACAGAAGGATGGGTTTAATGATGCAGGTCTGGTTCTGCTCAGGAGAAGACCCTGTGTCCTCCTGCTCAGGAGGGTGCTTTTGGTTTAGGTCCAGGTGGAAAATTATCTTCAGATCATTCAGCTGTCATGGTTGGTTCACTGTGGTTGTCTTTGTCTTGAAGGGCATTGTCAGGTTGCATGTCATGTAGTTAATGGAAAACAGTCTCTAAATGATTACACCTGTTTTCTCACAATCGAATTTTGTAAAACTAAAATACATTTTCTAATATTCCCCCTTTGACACACACACACTAAGCAGGAATCTGTGCCAGCTTAGTTGTCTTCTGCTGTAAGAGAACGCTTTGGTTAAATTGCAATTCTGAAAGAAACACTTTGTGAAGCACAAAACTGTTATTGGTTAGTTGTTAATGCTGTTAATGTGCAATTATTTCATAGGAGCATGTGATGAAAAACAAGAGAAATTATGCAACATCCACATTTCCTGTAACAAAAAAGTTATTAAAGAAATCGCAGATGCATAGTCAAGGATGGTCAAGTCAATCAAATCAGTTTGGATTTGTGATCACTACCGGCTTTTTTAAGTCCTTCATTTTGTTTTTAAGAGATCTCATTAAGAACTTGGTTTCTTCCTTTCAATTACAGTTGAGGAGGGTTTTTGGTACCAGCTGGACTTTATGCCATTAAACTCACTGCAGAGATGAGGCAAAAACACAAAACAAATAAAAATTTTAAAAAGCTATATAAAGAAACAAAGAAATCTAAAAAATGAGTGGACTGCATCCAGTCATTCTTGTTTCTCTGTTTACAAAAGGCTCAAATGTTAAACACAGGTTTTCTGATAACTCGTAATTTACACCATACATTTGACAAGGACACACAAACGTACACTTCTGGTGTCACACTGTGTACGTAAGTACAATTTACTGTTTTATTTATTTATTTTCTGCTTTTGTTTTGTTTTGTGTTTTCCTGTTTTTTTGTTATTGTTTTGTTAAGTTTTCCTACATGTTGCCACAGTTCTTCAGACTTAACATTGTGAGTGAGACATGCTAAACATGCTCAAGGTCTTCAAATTAATATTTCAAATCAACACTTGATTTACTCATTATAATACTATAGGCCCACCATCTCTTTATCATTAACGTGACTATACACTGCCAAGAAAAAACTTTTTTTTTGTTTTTAAGTGTAATGTTTCCATCTATGTTCAGAGGTCAACACTCGTACATTGGAGTTACGTTTTCACTGTGTTCCAGTGCTCAAGCTGGAAAAACAATTATCAGTACATTACAATATATGCACAATAGTCACTAGCAACTAGGAAAGTGGCAACAAAGTGATTGGCTGCTCTTGTGGCTGGTACCTGGTACCTGGCTGGTACACAGAGCACTTTTTGAAACCTTTTAGTTTTTTTTAGCTCAGTTTTTAATATCGTATCATGGGATATTTACCAACCAAGAAGTGCAGCATGTACAGTTAAAAGGACAGAAGTTGGGGATTGTTGAATTGTGTGAAATAAGCTGTTTGTTTTTCCTCTGGCAACTGTGCAAGGAGCTAGCTATGAACCTCTGACATGCTACAAACTTTTTACAGCAAATGAGGCAGAAGACCTTCCTGAGGAAATACTTTGAGTGAATGGCCCGTTTCATCACCAACTGAAACGACAGAGCAGAGTAACAGTGAGGCTTAGGAGAGGGTATTCCTCTGTCTCCAGAGTCACCTGGCTTTCCCTGGATGCTAACTGCGATGCCCGAAATGCAGGACACAGAGGAGGGGCACTTTGGTCCTGAGGGCTGCTACTCTCCTCAAACTGCCCTGACACAGGATCTGCTGACCCTACCTGGACTGGTAGCATTCCTACAGTGAAAATGTGGAAGGAGACAATGATGGACAAAAATTTTGGGGAGGGTAAATGTAGTAAGTGAAGTGGTGATTGAGCAATAGCAATGGTACAGTTTTTGTTTGCACATGTCTGCAACGAAATGTTTAAATGTGTAAGTGTGCCATATTTGTTTTTTGTTCTGTTTTCGTTTATTGTGAAAAAGATTGAATCATTATTTTTTAATTCTTCATATCCCTTTATACTCTAATCATGTATTTTGAATTGAAAACAACCACATTATTGGCATTAGTTACCACATAGCTTTTTAAAATTCTTAATATTAGATTTTTTAAAAAAAAAGTCTGTTGGAAAAATGGGAAATGACCAAAACCACAATGGGCTTCAAAGTGGGCTGTGTTGAGTGTTGAGCTCCATAGAAAGGGTACAAAAGGGTCCATTGACGTCCTGCCTAACAGATTCTCTGCTACAGACCCCACCTCTTCATCTTTATAGTGGCAATTCACCATAACAATACAACAGATTTTCATTTCAGTTTTTATTTTTGTAAAATTATATTTCTGACCCCTGTATGACCCAGAGTATGATTTTATTACTTTTTTAATCGAGTAGGTGAGCCCTTAAGCTTCAAAGGCAGGACAATACCAGGACTACTTAAATATGCTGAGTAAGCTTATGATGACGAAACACTGCTAAAAAAAACCTTATAATTAAAAGTTGATTCTATATAATATGTCCCCTTTAAGAATTAAGTTATTTCTTTTTTCTGTATATCTATGTAGGCAAGGCAAGGCAAGTTTATTTGTATAGCACAATTCGTACACAAAGTAATTCAAAGTGCTTTACAGAATAAGAAAGATATTAAAATCACAATACAACAAATCAAAACATAAATAATCACAAATAATCATCATAAATTTAGCATTAAAAGAGAAGAGTGTGGAATAAAAACCTTTCAGTCATATGTACAGCTAAACAGTTTTAAGCCTGGATTTAAACATTGTCAAAGTAGAGGCCTGTCTCACATCTTCAGGGAGACTGTTCCTGCATAAGCTGCATAAAACTGAAATGCTGATTCCCCATGTTTAGTTCTGACTCTGGACACCAGCAGGAGTGTGAGATGGTTCATGTGGCACTAACATGTCAGAGATGTACTTTAGTGCTAGGCCATGGAGAGACTTGTAACAAGTAGATCTGCTTTAAAGTCTATTCTCTGAGCCACAGGAGCCAGTGCAGAGACCTGAGCACAGGACTTATGTGCTCGTACTTCCTAGTTCTAGTCAGGACCCGGGCAGCAGCGTTCTGGATGTACTGCAGCTGTCTTAAGGTTCGTTTGGAGAGGCCAGTGAGCAGGACGTTACAGTAGTCTAACCTACTGGAGACAAATGCATGGATAAGTCTCTCTAAGTCTGGTTTTGACAGTATACCTTTGATTTTTGCAATGTTTTTTAAATGGTAAAAAGCTGCAGATGTTGTTGATTTGATGTGGCTGTTAAAGTTCAAGTCTGAGTCCATTATTATCCCTAGATTTCTAGCCTGATTTACACCCTTAATAAAATAAAAGATGAGATATGTATTTTATCTCTAGTGTGTATTTTGAATATAATGTAATGTAACTAGATAAGGCTTTGCTTCTAATACAGGTGTAAATTTCAAGTGTGTCTGTGTGTGCAGGTGTTCCAGCAGGAGCTTCCAGACTCGGTCCAAGACATTTGGGATCAGTTAACTGAAGATCCAGAAAAAGTGTCCAGCTGGCGATATGCCACTCCAAAGTCCCTCATGGACAACTTGTGCCACACCATGCGCTGTCTCTTCAGCCAATGTTTTACCACAGAAGCACAGCACGACTGTGAGTAGGACATGTCGCTAATGTCCTAATAATATGAAGGTGTGGAAAATAATCATATATGTTTTTAAATTCTGTAATTCCGTAATAACAGCTGATGATGTGGCCAAGAGGCTGGCAGACTTTATATTACCAGCACATCTTTTAGCTGTCACCTCAGATTAGAAGTTGAAACTGAGTCAAACCAAAATTAAAGATTTTTAAGAGATTTTTTTCTATGAACAGTTGTATAATTGAATATTAGCTGAGTGCTAATTTACTATATCATTGCTATTTGTGTAAACTCTACTTTGTGTACAATGTACTATAATGTATAAAATACATTGTACATATCTTATACCATATACATTGTATATCAGTTTTCAAAGGAATGTACAAAAAGGTTGTTTGTTACTCCTCCAGTCTCTTACCATCTTAAAGTAGACCTCCTGTTTTGCACTATATGCAGTTGTCATCAGTAGACACTAGACAGAGTTAGTTAATGATGATGAATGCGGAAGGGATTTTTGATGGAACAAAAGCAGAGCTTTTAGGGGTTGTGTTTTTGCCATCCTTTAACATCTGTATCCAAGACAGGAAACGGTTTGGCTCTAACATGTCAGGATTAAGTACATGTGACTGCATTTATCATGAAACACTGTCTACATTGTACGGCCACTGAAGCCTCCTTAGTAGCCATCCTCTCTGTCAGCAGGTCTAATTGGAACTTAAATGAAATTGTGCACTGTATATTGCCACTGCTTTAAAGTTTTTCACAAAATAAGTACTTTCACATAATCCACACATCTGTTAATAGTACTAGTAAAAACTTTATAAAAAGACGTGTAGGAGCACCATGTACTGACAATTGTGGAGTCATGTTGTTGTTAAAATTAAAACGGTAAATTCAGTTATGTAAATCCAGTATCGGCATGAGATCAAATAGTAACAAAGGAAAGCAAAAACAAATTGAATTAAAACAAAATTACATTTGATTCAATTATAGGTTTCCTCCTCTTCTTTCAGATTGTGATACATCGCATTGGAGGAGAGGCAGAAAGGATATGAAGCCAAAAAGTTGAGAAGAAGCCACGAAGGCGAACTTGTTCATGGAATCATATTTCAATTTGTCCCCAAAGCAAAGAGGACTGCAGAAGGACAATTGACACTGGCAGCGCCAGTCCTGACTTATGGACATCTGTGCAATGAAAATGAAGCATATCAGATGAACACACATACACACACACATGATATGGCATAATAGGATTTTGTCATTATACTTCATATCATTACAAAGAGAAACAAATATTTTCTTTGTGACTGACAGATGTTTAAGAGATTTGTTATACAAGTTATATATGTATTCAATCATGTTAAATGATGTTTAAATAAGGAAGAGAAGGAGCTGATCCAGGAATAGGAGAATCCAGGAATCTCTGGTATAGGAGAGCGGTTTCCAGCAGTCAGGATATGATAACTGTTGCACGTGCTGTGCACCAGTGGACCTGCCCACTCACTGCACAAGAAGCCTACATGGAAGAACTATACTCAAAGGTTCATGTCCCCCTGACTTTGTACTATAAGTAAATATTACTGCTATGAATGCAGCGAGCTACAGCCAGAAGCAGCACATGGACTCAACTTCAAAGTAAAGCCAAAAACTGCTGTTGTCTATGTATTTTGTGAATGCCTTAACTTAATGTGCCATTATGATATACATTGCTGCCTATCCAAAGGTCCAGGACTAATGCAAGAGATTGTTAAATATTCAAAGCTGTATGCACAATGGGACCGCAGTTGGAACTGTGTAATATGACAGGTTACATTTAATCACAGTTTGAATCAGCAGCTGTAAACCATTTTAGCTGCACGGAATTTACAGCTGTTTACTTCAAAGTCAAACAAATACTCTTATATAGAAATACTTTGATATAGAAAATGGAAGTCTAGCATTTGGTGAGAACTGAAGATATTTATGTACTACATGAATTTATTTTAACACAATCCCGGCAAATTTCAGCGCATTGAACTAAACAATTAATGGCCCTCCACAACAACCACATTGATTTATATGAATAAAAGTTTAAAGTGAAACTAGATTGACCAATAATTTGAATGTTAAAAGCATTCTGTTATCTCAGCTTTTCAACACCTTCGGTTTTTAGAATGTATTTATTATCAAATGTAACTCTTCGGCAGGGAGAACGAACATGTTACAATTATAGAGATCAAGTAGCGCTGTCAGGTGGTTAGACATACAACCTTCGGCAGGCATCACATGTAATCGAGAAATTTACAAATTCTCTCCAAAACTGACTGGCACTAACAATAAAACAAAACTATAACAGTAAAAAGCAATTTAGAATGTTGCCTGTGGTCTGGAATTGAGATTCTAGAAATAGATTTTTATATGCAAGATATT
Organism: Periophthalmodon schlosseri; assembly: GCA_000787095.1. Lineage (NCBI taxonomy): Eukaryota > Metazoa > Chordata > Actinopteri > Gobiiformes > Gobiidae > Periophthalmodon > Periophthalmodon schlosseri. The sequence continues at coordinate 6,902 of KN476718.1, forward strand.
GAATGTATTTATTTTTATTTTTTTTTTTTGGAAATGTATAGACTTATCATTTTGAAAGAAAAAATAAAATAGCTGTGTAGCAATCATTGTTTTCCAGCTATCTCTATACGTCCAAGGTGTAGGCCTTTACGTATAAATATGATTGATTGATTGATTGATTGATTGATTGATTATACAGTCACATACCTGGGTTTTTGTCCTACTTTGTAAATGCCGACGCGTTGATGCTGTGTAGGCACTTCTGCTGTCTTTTGCATCTATACTTCCAGAGAGTATTTCTACATTTACATTTACTAATTTTGCTGCTCTTACAGTCACAAGATGGCCGCCGCAATTGCCAGAGTAACAGTGTCCAGAATCACTCTAGTTTTCTTTGTAAACTGGTCCAGTGCGACCAGATCATAACCGACAAAAATGGTAAAGTTGTTGAAGCAATTATAATAACACAGGCCTATGCTAAAATCATTGAATTATATATGGACCATTACAGCTATAAAGTAAGATTGTGTCATTATGTAAATTTAGTTTTGCAAATCCCCGGAAGTGCTCCGATTTCTGTTTGTTGTGAAACCGGTGGAGCACTCGCAGCTGCGGTGGTTGTAGCGATGCCGTCCAGCGGAGGAATGGAGTTACCGAGCCGTCTCCCGCTGCTTTTAACCCACGAAGGAGTCCTCCTCCCGGGCTCCACTGTCAGGTTCAGCGTGTATTCTCCGAGAAATATGCAATTGGTGAAGCACCGTCTATTAAGGGGGACTTCTTTGAAAAGCACCATTATTGGAGTAATTCCTGACACGAAAGACCCCGAGTATGAGATAGACGATTTACCGTCGCTGCACAAGTAAAGAACGTTTTGAGTTTGCCTCTATACGTGATTTATACTTGTTTTTATGAAATGTCATCACATTATATCACAGGGGGCCGGGCTCTGGGCTGCAAATCGAGCTTTGGCCAATAATTTGTTACTTTATGTGCATAAGTCAGTTAGGAGCTAACGGCCTTACTTATTTTACGGCTAACAAGTACAGGCTACTAAAATAAAGTTGATGCCTCTTTTCCGCTTCCCAATTTAGGGGAGGACAGCACACATTACAGGCCTTCGCAGCGTTCTGGAAAAGTTCACCTGACTGTGACATCCGAATGTTGTGGTTTGCACATTGCAGTAGATGGGCCTAGATGTGGACTTTACCCTGACATTGACATGCAGACAAGTTCAGCGTATTAACCAGCGCACACAGTCCACAACAAACTCAAATACAGGCCTTAGGTGGCACCAGTTATTATTTATAGACCTATAGAAATACAGAAATGCTGACCCAACAATAGCTTTTCATACAAATCAGGCTGTATATTCCAATACCCTTTATGACTTAAACCACATAAACTGAATTGCAACGCAATAGTCAAGTTTCTTTAAAAAAAACTGACTGAGTTGACAAAAGTGTGTTAGCACTGCTTAAAACTGATCAGATATGTTTTAATTCAAATAAAAACAGATGCTACAGGTTTTGGACCATACTTCACAAATTATTATTAAATTATTTATCTTTCAATCACAGAACTAAACGTAGCGGAGGAACATCCACTCTTCCTCCTCCCTCGACCCCCTGTCTCTCGGTCTGCATCCACCTTTTCACTTCTTCCTCCTGTACAAGGCTTCTCCAATGTTTCTCTCCCCTTCTTCCTCTCCTCTGCCCCTCCAGGAGTTTTTATTCTAATATTGGTGATTTTAAATATGTTACTTTGCATTTTATCATTTGAAGTGCTAGTGTCACAACAAGATTGTGATATAGCAGGCTCATAATATAAGTGGCAACTGACGAAACTTGAAAATATTAAAAATGTCATTCTATTTAGTGATACATTTTTGTTAAGAAAACTGGGAATTAAATATTCCATTCTTTACTAAGTTGGTGGGTTTGTCAACTCTGTCAGCCACACGTTTTAAAATGTTATTTATGCTATATGAATATATATTATATGAAACATAAAACATGAACCATTAACCCATTTATAAGTTCACAACATTTAGAGACAGGTGAATTTGTCAACTTCGTCAGCGACTGGTCAACTCCATCAGATTTCATATCTGACAAAAATACATGTTTTTCCCTTGTTAAACATATATGGAATACTGCAGCTAGTTTCTTGTTGTTCCATTTGTAAGCTGCTATGATGACCTCACTCGAGGCTTAGACTCACTCCAGTATTGTTTAAATAAATGTATCATAACGGAGTGACAGAGTTGACATTTTCCAGCTGTGTCAGCGGGAATTTCAATATTGTTGGTCTTATCATATATCATATATCATATAATATCAAAAAGTGTAAAAGTGACCAGGCTTTATGTGATAGTGCTGTGTTCAGTAGAGTAAGGGTACAAATAGCGCCCTCAGAGATTCAATGAGGTTTTGGAAAATGTCTGACAGAGGTGACAAAAAGATGGGACACTACTTTGACAAGCTGAATTTTGAAGAAAAATATTTTCAAAAGTTTACCTTAGGCATTTTAAAAAAATATTTAACACCTTTTAAAACAATATAATGCAATTTTATTTAATGGGGGAGGACACAAAAAATGACATGGACTTATAAAATTGTCCAAAAACATAAACAATATTTTCAGTTAAATAGCTCCAGTATACAGATCTCCCTTAGATTTAACTTTGTAAGTATGCCAATTATAATATTTTGAAAATATTTTTTTTTACAAATGGTTGTGTTTTAGAGAGGATCTGTTTTGTCCTGACTCACAAGAATTGCAGATGTTTTGTGTTTTTCATGTCTTTGTTTCTGTCTAGGGTTGGCACTGCAGGGATAGCGGTACAGGTTGTGGGTAGTAACTGGCCAAAGCCCCACTACACCCTTCTCATCACTGGATTGTGCCGTTTTAGTGTGTCTAGTGTGCTCAAAGATCGTCCTTTTGTGCTGGCAGAGGTATAACTTATAATACTGGATAAAAATAACATAATAATTGTGTTAATTATCTTGTAATATGGAATGATAATATTTCAGGTGGAGCAGTTGGATAAACTAGAGCAGTATACCAGTCCTGCATCAGAGGGTGCAGATGGGGAGCTAGGAGAATTGTCCGAGAAGTTTCACCAGGCTGCTATACAGGTGTGTGTTTACATTTAGTAGCTTTAGAGGTTTACATTTGTTCATATTTTTAAAGAATATTCTTTACATTAATTCAGTAGAATATATATTAAGTCTATCTTGCTTACCTTTGACCAAAGATGTGTTTATTTTGTTTTGTGGCTTAATCTGTTTCTCTTGTCTGATAATTAATTTCAGACACTTCACACTCAAATGAAAACATTTAAATAAAACCAATAAAATCAGCTTTCATATAGTGATTTATTAAGTGACAACATTTTGATGAACATATTTATGTATTTGTGGAAACGCACACATACACATTGACAGACTATGCGCATTATGACGTGTTTTATAAAAAGAAAGGGGAAACCTCCAAAATGTCAAAATCAGTATAAGTAGAAATAAGCAGCATTTGTTTTGAATGTTTCTCAGTGAATTGTGATGGATTGTGCCTAGGCCTGTCACGATAACATATTTTGAAGTTTGATATATTGCTGAAGTAAATATAGACGATAAATGATAATATTGAAACAAATTTATGCCACTGACACAATAACCCAAGAGCAGATTTAAACCACAAAAACTATTCTAAATGTACAATATTGTTTTAAAAAAAAAATCATGAGCTGCCATAAATAAATAGTTTGCATCTGTAATGAGTCATAGAGGTTATTAATTCAAACTTTTACGGCTTAAATCTTATCATCTAGCCAAAAAAATACCAAAAATGTCCCAGTAGTGCAAAGAAAATGTACACAGGATAAATATTGACCCCCAAAAAATATTGTTCCAAAATGTACACAGATAAATATTGACCCCCAAAAAATATTGTTCCAACTTTCATATATTGAACGATAAGTCGATATAGTAATTATCATGACAGGCTTAATTGTGACCACCGCAGCCAGTGATTGATGAAAGTGCTGCTGTTAAACCTGGTCCAACTGTGTCTGTGTGTGTTCATGTTCGTGTGTGCAGTTGTTAGGTATGTTGGATATGTCTGTTCCTGTGGTTGCCAAGTTTAGGCGTCTTCTGGACAGTCTGCCCAAGGAAACGCTTCCAGATGTGGTAGCGTCTATGATCCGTACTTCAAACAAGGAAAAATTGCAGGTAAAGCTACTACTTTGTACAGGTAAATTGCAATTTAATTTTATCAAGCAAATAACTTTTTTTTTCTTCCTTGCAGGTTTTGGATGCCGTGACCTTGGAAGAAAGGTTCAAAATGGCTTTGCCAATGCTGACCCGACAAATCGAAGCACTTAAGCTTCTTCAGAAAACCAGAAAGGGTAATCCTGACAACGAAAAGAGGGTTTGTCACCTAATATGTTTTTAAAATTTTTATTTGATTTCTGTGTTGAAAGATAAAAACATACTGTATCTGTTCAGGTGTCTTTGGTACATAAAGGGTTCCCTGGGCGACAGTTTAATCTGGATGAGGAGAATGAGGATGAGGACAGTGATGACACCACAGCACTAGAGAGGAAGATCTATGGGGCCAACATGACTGAGGCAGCACTGAAAGTCTGCATCAAAGAGCTCAAGAGGTACCTACATGCTATAGTAGTTCTTTTTGGACACATAATTTCTAAAACAAATATGAGCTGATGTCACAGTTGGTGACACACAGTCACATTTTATTTTTTGTTTATTTTTGTGTAGGCTAAAAAAGATGCCCCAGTCAATGCCTGAGTATGCCCTCACTAGAAATTACTTGGACCTAATGGTGGAGTTGCCATGGAACAAAAGCAGCAAAGGTTAGTAAAACATTTTTGATACAAACATTTTGCCAAGATCAGAAAGTTCTAAAGCTGCTGAAGGATTTTCCTTTTTCCTGGGGCACGTGAGACCATCAAAGTAGAATTGTCTCTAAACATTCTGCTTCTCAATCATTGGAACATTTTCAGAAATTAAATAAACAACAAAAACATGCAAATGCCAATTAAAAAAACACAAAGAGGAACATACTTTACTTCAGAAGTATAAAATATAAACATCATATAAAAGTATAATATTTTGCCAAAACAAAAGTGTGTAGATAATCCAAACAAACATGGACATGAGTCTAGTGAGTTATAGTGAACCTCCTATGGGACTGGTATTTTATATTTTTTCTCTTGTCATTTTCAGATTGCCTGGACATTGGAGCTGCTCGGACTCTTCTAGACAATGACCACTATGCCATGGACAAGCTGAAGAGACGTGTGCTGGAGTATCTGGCTGTCCGACAGCTGAAGACCTCACTAAAGGTACTTATAGACAGGACTATGTGACTTTGTGTGTTGATTTTATCTTAAATCACAATGGCACAAATTTCTGTCCAGGGCCCCATTCTGTGTTTTGTGGGCCCACCGGGTGTTGGTAAGACAAGTGTGGGGCGATCTATAGCTCGGACCCTGGGCAGAGAGTTTCACCGCATTGCTCTTGGAGGAGTGTGTGACCAGTCAGACATCAGAGGACATAGGTTAGTATGAAATCTGAACTCCTACATCAGGAGGGGACTAGAGACAGAATGGTAACTGCTGCGATCAGTTTTTTTATGGTAAAATAAAAGATTAATCTACACTGAACGTGTCTGAGGTAAATGCCACTTGACTTTTGGACTTTTTATGAGAAAAACGAGTACTGGAGAGAGGCTTAAGTCAGTGTTTGGCCAAATTGTTCAGTTGACATGAAATTTGGTATAGTTGTTCTTTAAATGCTTTTTCACCTCTTTAAAATTAAACTGATGTTGTTTTGTTTTATCTATTTTTAATAATAATAATCATAGTAATAACAAGTACACCCTAAGAGAGATTTCAACATGTCTTCTGGACCATCTGAATGTTCTGACTCAACAAACGGCTGAGTTTTATAGGATTTAGCAGGTCCAGTGGGAATTCAAATGCAATTTCAGCATTCAGACTCATTCTAGTAGAGTGGAAATGGCATGGTTTACCCTTAATGGGTAAACCTGATTGTCAAATTATAACCTCAGAGGAAAGTATGTTGGCAGTACAAATTGTAATGTCATTTGTTGTTCTCTCAGATCAATTCTGTGGTTGAAGGGGAATAACAGTGCAGTTGTCTTACTTAACATTAAATACTTGCTGAACTTTTTGTCCATATGTTCTTTATACACGTCAGCAGTATGTCATTCATCTTCGATTTGGGGGAATATTTTGGGTTATATTTTAAGGTATTTTGAGGTATTTATTCTTGGCAAACAAAGCGGTTAATGAGGTGGCAGACGTCAAATTAACCTGAAAGGCTTTGATGAGCTTCAGGAGTCTGGACACTTCTGATGCCTGATGAGAACCATGTGTTCAAAATAACAACTGCTGGAGGCTAAGAGACAAACATGGGTGCTGTTTAAAAGGCTCACTCTTCAATTTATTTGTCATAAATTAAATTACATTGAAGTTTGAAGAGATGACTTTGTTTTCCAAATTGTTTTGTCAGACTTTTATTGTATTGTTTTATGATAATGCTTTACGTATATTGTAAGCTGTCAGTCCTGATGGGTGTGTGTCCTAGTATAAATAACTCATAACATGACAAGCCTTGATGTTCATTCTGACATGATTATTTTGCCCTTCTGCCTTCTAAGAAAATCTTCTTGTTTTACTGAGAATAACTTTGTTTTCTCTTCCCTTCTCACATCTCCAGACGCACGTATGTGGGCAGCATGCCAGGCCGAATAATCAATGGACTGAAGACAGTAGGAGTGAATAACCCAGTGTTCCTTTTGGATGAAGTGGATAAACTGGGAAAAAGTCTGCAG
>KN476718.1:13806-38950 GCA_000787095.1 Periophthalmodon schlosseri
CTGCTGCGGCGCTGCTAGAGGTTAGCTTAATTCTTTCTCACATTACTTGTGTTTAGGGCCCAAACAACTAATCCGATTGATCACAATTAATACATTATAGAAATACTCGTCAACTGATCTGGACTCAAGTTGAGGCAAATGTATACGTTAGGAGGATTATAGTATAGTTTTGACACTTGGATCCCAGCAGGGAACGACGAGCAATACATAGGAGGTTCAGAACAGGATATGAGATACAAGTCTTCCCCCGGGAGTCTTGACTCTGGTGGTGGTTAAAAATGAAAAAGGCCTGAAAAAATAAACTGATGAATCCTCGGCAGAGGTGGGGATGTGGTCCCTAAACCCAACACCATCAGCCCCTGACTGCGCCTAGAAACTGTTTATGAAAATAATGAACAGAACTGGTGACAAAAGGCAGTGATGGCCAACATGCACTCTCACAAGTCTGACTCACTATTGCCAATGCGATGGTGGGATTGATGAGATCCTCTTTCCACTGCCGAGGTGAACAGCTCCCCACTCGTGCTGTAGTGTTAATATAAACAATAATATTTTAAAAATTGACACTGACAGTCCAGTACATTATGACTGGTGTACACATGCGATAGAAATGATATAGTTGGAATAAAAACTGCTTTTTGTAGGCTTATATATTATTTTCATTAATCCTTGTCAATGTTTTCTAAATGAACTTAATCCTTCATAGGTCCTTGATCCAGAGCAGAACCATAGCTTCACAGACCATTACCTAAATGTGGCCTTTGACCTGTCTCAAGTCCTCTTCATTGCCACTGCTAACACCACTGCGACCATTCCCCCAGCGCTGCTCGATCGAATGGAGGTTTTGCAGGTACCAGGTGGGTTTACATGTCAGGTCCCAAGACTTCTCTACATTTCCTTTTTTCCAGAAGGACCAGGTTTTACTCTATATAAAAGGCCACAGTTTATATTTGTCAAGATGTATAACATGAGCATTTTGAAAATGTGCATGGTAAAAAGTGTGGAAGCAACTGTTCATTATTACATTAGGGAATAATTAGAACAGTAACATGGTCTTAACCACATATTTTGTTATTTAAGTTTGGTAGTCATATTGTTCCTCTTGTGCTTTGAGCGGAGCAGAAAGGATACGCCTCTACATTTGTATCTGCCATAGGGTACACGCAGGAGGAAAAGATGGAGATTGCTCACAGGCACTTGATCCCAAAGCAGTTGGAAGAGCACGGACTGACTTCTCAACAGCTACATATCCCACAATGCACCACTCAAGAAATTATCAGCAGGTAAACACCACTCATGCCCAGTAACAACTTCTGTAACTTTTTCACATTGGTCATTTTAGCCTGACATACACTCACAAAATACTGGAGAATTATGTTCCTCATTGATAAATAACAGTTTAATTTAATCTGATCTTTTCATGTTACTTCAAGATACTACAAGTTATTACAAAACATGACTGAAAATGTGATCATATCTAGTAATAATGTATATGCAATTTGTACTGAAGCAGCACCATTTGATGGACTAAAGGACTAACTGGCACTGGACAAACTGCTCCCCATCATGGATACTCCTGCTCACCCATTCCTCCTTTCTTGTACATATTTGTTTTTATTTTTCAGAGTTTAATAAATTGTTCTTGTTATTATTGTTTTTTATATATATTTTCATATATTTTGAGGTACTTTGTCAAAGTTTTTCATGGATTACTAATGTTTGCCTAAGTAAGATCTGACAGGGAGCTTTTAACTTTCCTACCGGGACCAGTAGTGTCTTAGTGTACATGTTGTGTGCTTGTGTGTGCTTTCAGGTACACTCGAGAAGCAGGAGTGCGATCTCTAGAGAGGAAGATTGGAACCGTGTGCCGTGCAGTGGCTGTGAAAGTGGCTGAGGGTCAAAATATCACTAAGATGGAGGGTCTGACCCCTGAATGCCAGGGTCAGCAGGCGGGTGAGAGTAGTCTTTTTGTTTTTGTCTGTTTCTGTTGAGCCAGAGTGCCCTCTCTCATCACCATCTCAAAACAGTCCCAAACACACCACTCTGCTCTCTTCAAGAAGATTTTAATTACATCCAGTTAGGTTTTGATTATTTGAGATTAACAGTTACACTTAAACTAAAATAGGAAATATCATCTAGATGCAAACTAAACATATGTTTAGTATTTGCATGTTAATTTAGTTATTTTTTTATTGACCTTTTATTTAACCAGGAAACACTTTTTTCAGGGGGTCCTGTCCCCAGAGGGCAACCTAGTGTATGTTTTTCATGACTGGTACATGACACAACAATGTGCTTAAACGGCAGATAATGTTGATGTCTTAAATTAGTGTTTTTCTTCTTTTTTTTTTACATGTTTTTATTTTTTTATTTTAGGGTGTTTCTGTTGGGTAAAGATGAATAATTGAATGCTTATTTTCAGCTAAGGAAGCTCCTCCTGAGCTGCCCATAGTGATCGACCATGCTGCCCTCAGAGACATCCTGGGCCCTCCTGTGTTTGACATGGAGGTAAACTTCTGCACCTCAACAATAAAATGTGTGGAGGCATTATAACAGTACATCTGTGTTGGATGAATACTGACACATCTTTCATTTAAGACTAAAAGGAAAGCTTTTTCAATTTGTTATTCACCCTCTTGTGTCTTTGGGTTATTGTTTGAAGTCCTTTCGGTTTCACAGATGTTTGACCATATGTGTCGTTAGGTGTCAGAGCGCCTCACTCTGCCAGGTGTAGCCTTAGGCCTGGCCTGGACTCCTCTGGGCGGTGAGATCATGTTTGTGGAGGCCAGTCGGACAGAAGGGGAGGGGCAGCTCACTCTCACTGGTCAGCTGGGCGACGTCATGAAAGAGTCGGCACACCTTGCCATCAGTTGGCTACGGGCTAACGCTAAGACCTACCAGCTTACTAACAGTAAGTTACACTTACACTGATACTGTTGGCTTCTGATGCCAATGTATCAGAACCTATGTTTTACATAACCTGAATAATCAGGTAACTGCAGTTTTGTGTATGTCTTAAAGCAGAATTGTAACGGCACGTCACCTGCACGATTCCATGGAAACAGAAAGATAAAAGCATACTCGGGGATGTATAGACAGATGAGCTTTATGTCATACTGTGGAATATTATAGCCAAAGGAAGAACACAAAGAACACAAGTTTTTTTCAGTACAATAAAAATTAGAAACATGCTTTTATTTTTGTCAAATTTTTGCCCTAAAAAGTTACACGGTGGGGCTTTTGCTTGGTTTCTAACCCTGAATAAACGGATAAGGTTACAATGGTATAAAACATAATGCCAAACATAAACCATATATTTTATGACATCTTGGCAACCAAGTACTGCATGAAAACAGTAATAAATTAATAGTGGCTCCTTGGGCCTCACTTTGGACATGCCTGATCTTAAATGTACTTATGAACAGTTGTAGGGGCTCCAGATCCACTAGAAGGCTCTGACATCCACCTCCACTTCCCTGCTGGAGCAGTCACAAAGGACGGCCCTTCGGCAGGCGTCACCATAGTGACGTGCCTGGCCTCTCTGTTCAGTGGGAGACTAGTGCGCTCAGATGTGGCTATGAGCGGAGAGATCACCTTGCGAGGGCTGGTGCTACCGGTGGGTTTCCCTGCATACTTAGAGCCACATGTGTCTACTGCTGTTAGACCAGTGCTCTGTCTCCTCAGGTGGGCGGCATCAAAGACAAGGTCCTGGCAGCTCATCGTGCCGGAGTCAAATGTGTCATTCTGCCCAAGCGCAATGAGAAGGACCTGGAGGATCTACCGGCCAACGTGCGAGCCAATCTGGACTTCATCATGGTCTCAAGCCTGGACCAGGTGCTCAACAGTGCCTTTGATGGAGGCTTTCCAGGGACAGCCAGAGCATGTCCTCAACGCCCAATACTCAGTAAACTTTAACTTTTGATGAAAATACTATTTCCAAATAGATTTTAGATTAATGTGCAATAAGCTACAATCTTCAGACACCTTGTCAACAAAGAAATGCTAGATTGACAAATTAACAATACAAAACTTGTAAAACAGAAAATCATATGAAACGGTAACACTAATTGTTATCGACAATGCGCAAGTGTGAAAGTCATGCTTTTGTAGTATTTCTTACTCAAACCTGTGCTGACTTAATAAGGGCTATACTGTATGTTAATCTAACCTAATAATGTCAAGTAGCAGGTCATTTCACACTTCTGAGACAGTAAGACTGTGTTCATTTAATAATAAAAATATGGTAATATAAACCCTATGTTTGTAATAGATGGCCACTTTCTCCAGTAATTTATATGTAAACATATTTAAGTACCTATGTCCCTGTCGGTGTCTGTTTACATGCATTTGGCTGACTTCATCCAAAGAAAAACTTTGGACTTGCAGATGTAACTTTTCTCCCGCAGCGTACTAATGTGAAACACCAGCGTGTAGTATGTGTTTTGTCATATTGAGACAGGCATGAAAAGATCAATAGAGAGCAACGGAAAACACTGCACAATACATAGTAGCCTCTTACATCAAACGAATTACATGAACACAAAACACATTGAGCATGCACACGCTTGTAATAGCCTTTACAAACTTAACTTCTGGGGACACTTACTGTTTCAGAGGATCAGCACTTACGAATGGTTAATCATATTTAAACTAAAGGAAGTGCTTGAACTGCAGAAAGCTGACTAGAAGAAGCCCTTGCACTGAACATAGCTGTGTCATCTATAAAATAGAAAAATGACATAAAGATGTCACCTGTATACAAAACATGGTTCCTTGTGTTCTAAGGAAGAGATACAGGGCCAAGTGTTACTTGTAACCCAGTTGTTCTTGCTGCCATGTCAGGATGCTTCCTGCTGTGGCTACTGCTTAAATGATGAACATGTCAGAGAAATGTCCAGGTGTTTATTAACGCTTCATTGTCCATTATGTGCTCAATAAGCTTATTTTTAGTTTTCTCTTTCAAATAAAGTAACTGCAATAGGCCTAATATATTATATAATCAATATAATTTTCCTCTGTAGGCTACACAAGAATAAGCACAGCGGCTTCATTCCTGATTTGCAATGTGTGACATATATTACAAAATTATAGTGCATATTCTTTCTACCCTTTCTACGCTTGGTTTGCAGGACTCTGTCTATCTGCCTCCTGAGATTTGCTAGAGATTTGCTGCTAGATGGATAGTCTCATTGGGCTCAAACTTGTTGGCGGAGTCTAGCCTAGACTATGCACCAGTCTTTTTACTTGCTTTGATTTGGAGAGAAATTGGGAGATTATTTTGGCAACACTTAATTTAGCCTGATGTTGTCCAGACAAACCTGAATTATTCATCCAGTAACTCACACCAACACATGGGCTTTTGTCCCATCTGTTTTTAGTTTGGGCATATACTCTAACCTGGAGTCATGGAGCACTCACCCCTCTTCGGACTCCGGGTGATCCTGACCTAGATGTGGTCTTGTTTCGTATGATCTATGATATGTCTTTGAGTGAACTACTGTCTGCACCTTCATCGGTTTTTCAGGGATGTCCAGACCTCACTCTGCGATGCAGTAGGTATGCTTTATGTGCCAAAATCTGTATATCACCTTTAAGTTGAATTTTACATTTACAGAATCTTGTAATATCCTTTTCATTTTAATTGTGCTCTTTTGTTCTTTACTGTTGGCAGGTGTCAAGTGCAAGGGCATTCCATAGCAATATTGCTCACAAAGCTTCGCTACGGTATAAGCAGATCTAGTCCACATGCAAAATGTAAACTTGGATGTTTATAGAAAAAGTAATGTTTTCCCTGATGTAGACAACATACACTGCAGTAAATCTCCCTTTCACATTTGAATTGAACAGTGTGGCATTTCGCCTCTAGGGGTCACCGTTGTCTAGGGTCGCAGACTGTACGTGTAGCTCAGTCCCTGAAGTTCAGTAGCCGGCTTTGGTTCGGCGGACAGCTGGATGTTAAAGCAGGCACATCCAAATGCCGTGAGGCCCCATGTTCAAGTGTATTTTGGACACACTCCGCCTGTTGGAGCTCAGTCCCCAGTACAAGGCCTTTACGAGGGCCATCATTGTGGCTCTACTGCCCCTCATCGCGTCAGTGCTCTCAAACAAGTAGCTCACATAATTACCCAGGGGCTGGCAGCTGGCCCAGAACACGTGGCAGAGCACACCCACATGAATGGTTGGTATGACATCATGCTTTAGGAGTGGTCCACTGCAAACTGTACTCCTGTATGTGACCACTTAAGCCTTGTTTTTAAACTGCATTGTGCTGGACAGTTTCTGCAGCTTATTTCTGATATTAGTTATTTATAACTTCACAACTGTTGAAAATGGTAAACCATAGGCTCCATTAATTACAATCGCTATAACAGAAATATAAAAAATATGGGTGCATACTACATTAATGAGGCCTGTTTAAATATTCTCTTTCTCCAGTTATCACAGACTGGAACTTCCTGATGAAATAAAGAGATGACACTGGTTATGAAAAAGATAGATTTATTTGATGACAAAATTAAAACAGAAGAAAGTCAGAGGTGAAGTAGCGCTGTGACATGAGGAGTGAGGAGAGCTGATAGGCTAGACCCCCTGCCTCCTCACTGACAAACTTCGCACACAAATGGATAGAGACAAAGAAGAGGAACACAATCTGAAAACAAAACCTTCAGAACGACACAACTTGCTTTTTAACTACAAACATTGAAGTTTAGCAACAAGTTTTACAACTGCCTTTTATTTTTTGTTTTTAAAAGTTATTACAAAAATTATAATTATGATAACTTTTCCATTTAATAACAATAGCAACATTGTAACGGTACAACTTGTCCCTCATTCCTGGTTGGGTGATCAGTCAGTCAGTCAGTGGTTGAGGCCAACACTGGCAGAAGAGACGCAGAAAAGAAAAAAGAACATTAGGGAACGTGTCCAGTTCACACGTACGCATGTATACAGTACACTCAGAGGCTCCTCCCATACAAAAGACAACTAAAAGAATAAAGAAACGGTGACAAAAGCAAACCACAAAGGAAAGGTTTGAACTAAATTGCAGTGTTTTTCCTCATTCTCTAAGGTCCTGACAAACTCACTTCATATTCAATCTTCAGGGGAAGGAGTGCACTTCATTTAGAGAGTGGCAGAGGCCGGATTCTGAGGCGGAGGACCCCAGTGTACGAACAGAGAGGACAGTCCATTGTTGAGTGGACCAGACCTCCATCTCAAATCTACGATGCCACAGAAAATACTCACACATGTCGGGCCATTCCTTCATGTTGGCAGTCCTGGCGCAGGTGAGTGCAGGTCTAGAGGAATAAATGTGAAATGAGGGTTCAGCGCCTCAGCCTCATGAGCCTGACACTTTGGAACCAAAGAGCCAATGCAGCGAGGGAAGTGTGCTCCAACTGAAGGCAGCCCTAAAGTGTTGTGAACCATTGGATTCAGGAGGTACTGAGAACTACAAGCAAAAGGATGTATCACAAGTTAGCTACTTGGCTAACTAGTGGCAAGTAGGATTCTGTCTAAACAGCCTTCGTTGAGGGAGTGGTGACCCACAGCTGTGTGGTGAAGAGGAACATGTTGAAGAGACATGAAAAAGCAAAGCACAGGCCGCTCAGACGCAGCGGCAGGAGTCCCAACTGAGCGCCAATTCAGTTTGTGTGTGGACCGCAGTCTCACAGACGTGGATTTGACAAGTCTAGAGCCGTCACTACAGTTCTGTTTGTCCACTCATCCTTCCATCCGCACATTCATTCATCCCAGCAGGCCCTGGGCTCGGGCTGTCCACAGACAGTCCAGTCCCACATGAGTCTGTCTCAGAGGCAGAGCGCTGCGAGGCCCGGGCCTCCAGCGATCAGTAACGCGTCCCCCTGGTGGGCTGAGTCCTTAGCACATGGAGATGGTGACGTTGATGCCCAGGTTACCATTCTCTGCAAAGAGCTGTGCGATGGATGTGTCAAACACAAGGCAGTCGCTGTTCATGATGGCCGTGGCGATGCCCTCGTGGATGGAGCGTGGCGTGGCCTCCCAGGTAAGTCTACGCCGGTGCCCGTTCAGCTCCAGGCGATACGCAAAGTTCTCCGCCTGCTTCCGAGTCCCAATGAGCTGCACAATGGCAAAGAACTGCTGGTGCCCATCGTACTTCTCCTGTTTCTCCAGCACCAGCATGAAGTGAAAGCCGAAGCACGACTGCATCATGACCCAGTCCACTGCCCCGGGAAGGTTTATGTCTGTGGCCAGGAACACTATGTCCTCCCCCTGAAACACAGGGTCAAGGTTAAATTCATATGACATGGACTTGTTGTATAGAATGACCTGCAGTGTGGTGATGGACTTGTTGTACAGAGGCTGACCTGAAGTGTGGTGATGGACTTGTATAGACTGACCTGAAGCGTGGTGACGGACTTGTTGTATAAACTGACCTGTAGTGTGGTGATGGACTTGTATAGACTGACCTGTAGTGTGGTGACGGACTTGTTGTATAGAGGCTGACCTGAAGTGTGGTGATGGACTTGTTCTATAGAGGCTGATCTGAAGTGTGGTGACGGACTTGTTGTATAGAGGCTGACCTGAAGTGTGGTGATGGACTTGTGCTGGTGCATCAGGTGGGGCATCACTGCGTCCAGTGAGCCCTGCCATTTGCAGGAGGCTCCAGGACAGGGGCAGGAGTAGGGCCTGAACTCGCACAGCTCTTCGTGCTCCGTCTTGTCAGTGTGGGGCAGGGTGACTTCGCAGCCCGATGACGCATACTTGCAGGGGAAAAGCACAGAGTTTGCCACCTTCTCCATGGCCAGGTTCCTGATGGAGCCCAGGGGCCCTCGGCAGGTGGGGCAGCAGGTGAGCTTAGGCCTGCAGTTGGAGCACACCTGACAAGAGAAGACACAATTAAGACTAAAAATAACAAGATAAAGTATCAAGTATAAATTCCTTATACAAAGGCATTCTGTCATTTTAGAGGCTCAATATAACAGCTTGAATCCACAATAGTGAAACTGTATTTTTGTGTGTGTGGTTGTATTGACACTGCATTGGATTTTGTAACCTCAATATTAGGTGATGGTGTGAACCACACATACCAGGTGTCCGGACTGGCACTGCAGGATGGGGGGCAGGACATAGTCGAAGCACACAGGGCACTCGAACAGACTGGCCAGGTCACTGTTGGACGCAGTGGTGCCTGACAGAGTCTGCACGCGCTGGGAGGGGGGGCACTTGGAGGTTCCTGTGGGCAGCGCGGTGGCGGTCTGACGACTCATTTCTGCTTCAAAAAAGACAAGGAAGAGATCAGTCAAGTTTGAAGAGATTGTGTCACAAGATGTGTGTTTTGTCTTAAATAATTGCTTCCTCTTCATACAACTGGATGAAAAGATCTAATCATTGCGCTTCAGACAAGCATGTCTATCTCAGCTTTAATGTCAGGAGTAGATCATTCCCAGAGATAACAAGCTTTAGGATCAAAGATTTGCAGGTGTGATTACATCAGGAGGTGATGTGGGAATCCTGTAACCGAAAACTACAACTTAAATCCTTATCAACTCTTTGTCAATGTTCTTGTGCATGCTTCCTCATGGAATACTGGCTTTAGATACATTTCATTTTAAAACACTAGTGATTATTTTTTACAAACCCAAGTGCAGCCCTAAAGCTTCCAGATAAAACACAATATGTGGATTTTCTTGTGTAAACACGTTGTGGTTGAATATGGCATGGAGGCTCTCAATGGTTACACAAGTAGGTCAATGAACGTAGTCAGAACACACTATTAAGACTGCGGAAAATATCTGGAGGGCAGTCATTACAAAGAAGAGCATAAACAAGCAGAGCTCTGCATTTGCCAGAGGAACCAATAGGAGCAGGAGAACATGTCAAATGAGGACACGACTGGAGGGGACAGACAGATGCAGCAGCGGTGTGTGGGAGGAGAGAGTTGGAGAAAGATGTCTGCGCTGTGTAGGACCTCCTCAGACAAGAGCCGCTAGTGATGGAGGGAGGCCAAGGCCAAAAACATAATTTAGATAGATGTGTAGATAGATCAACAGCTGCTAGTCATGCCTGCAAAATAAACTGGCTCATTAGGCAGCAGTCCTCTACACCTTAAACAAGGGGTTACAGAGCTATTCTCCTTTCTTGACACAATTTCTACAATGCTAACATAGTAAACAAACCTTTTATTAATTTGAAGGTTGTACTGTATAAAGAATCTAAAACAAGTATATACTGTGTATGTGTGGATCTCATCTAGAAGTGAATCATTAGTGAATCCGCTGCCTGGCACAGTAGCACATCTGCTGTGGTAGAGATAATGCCTCCCAATGCTATTATTAGATGTTCTTATGGCTAGCATGCTAACAGCAGAGCTAGGAGCAGTGAGCCAAAATTAGCTGAGGACTTCGAGCAAGACCAAGGCCAGGGTCACAGTCCGCACGCAAAACCAAAATAGCCAGCATTGTCTGGCTGTTACAATGAATATTATCCATTACCAAACCATAAATAAAATATAATTTTGGTGAATCTCGAGATTATTCATACTTCAAGTAAATCAGAGATACAGATTGTACTGTATAACACAATTTAAAATACTAGCCTACAAACTAACTATAAAGCATTTGTCCGCAAACCAGGTAATGCCATTCTCATGTGGTTCCGGATCAATCGTAAATATGACTTTCCGTGCAGAAGTTGCATAAACCGCACCGGCTTGCTCAAATTGGAGAAATGGGAATTCTGGAAGCACGAGACACAGACTTCTGCCACTTTTGATTTAAAGTTTGTGGAAATGCGTCAAAGAATTTAAACACTCAAGTGCCCAAATATGAATATGAATACGAGAACAATACGCACCTTCGTCCATAAGATTTCCAAATAAGGCTTTCGTCTTCTCCTGAAATGTGGGGACCTCTGGAAAAGAGACAGAAAACTGTGATAAGCATCAGGTTTGAGATCAGCGTTTGTCAGTTTGGGCAAAGCAGTAACCGTGACAACAGTATGTAACAGGGAAAGTATGTGTTCAGGGTCATAAGACACATGATGCTGGAGTTTGGAGAATACACACTGAATGAGAGCTCACATATTAAAGGTGCTCATGTTTGGCTCTGCAGCGTCATGTTATGAGAGAGCAGCGGGATCAGAGGACATGGCGTCTGTGTGGCGTCTGTGCTGCTGGTATTACACAGTACAGGCAGCACTAATGCACTTGGATCACAGTAACCACTGCTGAGCCACACTCTGAAAACACTTCTATATTTCATCAACAGCGCTCATGCCATCTTAGCACAAGATTCATCATTTTCAAGACATTGATCAGTGGGCTGCTTCAAAAAAATGTATGTGTAAACATATACAGCCATAACACTCTTGTTTCCATTGTGACACATTAATCTGTTCAAAAAGGCCCATAGCGATATCAACGAATCCGTATCATTATCGGCCAATACTGATGCTGAAACCGATATATATGTCACCCAGCCCTAAAAAAAAAACTAAACACAAAACGCTCCAGGCCATAAATTTGAAGTAAGTGTAATCTTTTTTTTCAAAAATAAAAACATGTAAATGAAAAACTGCTGCTTGATACAGCGAAATGCGAAGGTGAAGCTTCAATCAATCTGTCCCATTTCTATTATTAAACCCATTTAGATCAATATTGTACTTTACAAGGAACAAAATGTTAACTAGATATACACCTGAAGAGATGAACCCTGCATTGACACCATCCCATAAGGTTTTGATATGTGGTACAAAAAACAAACATTTCTTTGGCTTGGAGTTTTTTACCGTTTTGCTGTAGCCGTGACCATGATTTTCCTTTCAGGAATGCGCAGAGATTATATTTTTCTTCTCTAAAACCTCATTATGTTCTTAGAAATTTGACACAAAGATTACACTACATACACTGACACTATAGTCAAGCCAAGTGAAGAAACTACACAGTCACAACAGGCCACAGTCATATTTTCTAAACAGTCATATTCACCCAACATGACCATGTGACCAGCAGATCACGAGACAGGTGCACCACACACATTATGTCAAAGGCAAACTCCAAGAGCCATGTTAGTGACAGGGCGGGCGTGTCTAGCACTGAGAAACCCGCTGGACAGTGATAAATGATATCATCTGAAGCTTTGTTGCAATATTTGCACAGGATAACAATGAACAGCAGCCTCAATGATGACCCATTTATTTGTGACGGAGCCAATGTGAGTGATCTGTAACAGCAGCCTAATGATCGCATACTTGTGACTACCGTTTCAATAAGAGTAATCTTCTCTTTACTGCCACATAATCGCTACATTTCAATTTAAGTGTTGAACTAAATTTGATTTATTATAGCAACAATAATAAAATGTGTTGGACATGTGGTCAATTTTGGACATTTTGGATGCACGATATGGTGCATGATATCACCTTCAGCCTCTGCACAAAATGCACACAGCCCCCTCCTGACCAGGTCATCTCAGTATGGACTCTACTGAGGAGAATGTCATTAACTGTGCCTCCTGAGCTGCTCCCCAGCTGATTGCATCAATTTCTGATTGGTCGAGAGGTTGTTGCTTTAGCACTGTTATGACAAATCAATGTTGCAGACTAAACCTAATTGGGTTTTCAGTGGATTAGATTTCCTTGCCATTGTCTGGTGTTGTCTTTGTCCTAATGGTGATCAGAGGCGTATTCTTCTCAGTGGAGACAGTCTGTAGGAGAAATGCCTGCTTTGATTGTGAGACCTGATTTGATTATGGTCTGTCAGGATGCAAATGTAGCTGCTGTTGAGGAAGATATAGCTCAGATTTGCCTTCTACTTTAACACTATGAAGAATTCACAAGCATTTCTAAGCTAATAATTAAAAAAAAAGTAAACACCCCATTCCCAGCATGCTTTGGGGCATGGTGGCACCATCATTGAAAGGTGAGCTTACTTTAAAATCATTGTGCCTCAAAAAACATGCCCCAACATGTCAGAGACAAAACATCAACACATGCATTCACACAATTCACACAAGTGCTGTAGAGAAGTTTCCACTGTAGACAGCGCTGCCGTGTTGAGTGACTTTGTTCCATCAGGAGTACATTTGAGCCCAGAGTGAAGGGGGAGCAGTGTGCGCAGGCCAGCACACAAACATCTTTGTGTTTTCAGCCTAACAAACAAACAGTGGGCCATGAGAACAACGTACAGCAGTCACAAAGCTCCACAGCACACCCATACGCTACAATAAAGTGAAACACCATTGGTCCAGGGGCTGAAGCCTAGAGCCACGGCTTCAGAGTAGAGGTATTTATGACACTTTACAACACCTCAGATCTAGCTTCAACAACAATCAAGCTGACCAAAGTGGAAAGTGCAGTAAGTAGTTGTTATTCACCTTTCGTCTTGGACACGCTCCTCCCGGCCACGCATGAGAAGAGACACAAAAAGGAATTCCAAGGTGGAGCTACAAGTGCTACGCTAGCCGGCCTCGATTTCACTCGCACCAAAGACATAAGAGCAGTCCCTTTACATTGTAGCCCCTTGCCGCCATGTTTCTTTGGCGCTCCCCATGGAAACCGCACACACTTTTTGCCGGGCTAAACATGCCCTACGTCAGGGGGCATTTCACTCTCCCACTCCTACGAGAAGGAAACATTGGACAATCCAGGCATCCAGAGAAGGTCGGATTAAAAATTGCACAAAAAACAGAAATGTATAAATCTTCCAAGAATTTTCAGAGGGTGCCAAAGTAGTAAGCCCAAGGTACGATGTGCAAATACAGCAAAGATTTTGAGTTAGTCTTCCACTTCCAGCCAGACCTACTCAAAGTTTCCCCACAGTCAACATCTACACATGTTGTTCATTGTTATTCCGTGATCAGTAATTGGTCGAACTCCTTCTACGGATAGCGGTAGTATCAGTAGTCCTTTCGTTGTAGCACTTGTAACACTTTTAAACAGGACTGGATGTGTAGAGGTGGAGAAGGGGGAAGTCCCGCCTCTTGGACACCAGGCCGACTGTGTCCCCTCCAGAGAGTGGCGTGTCACTGCTGTGGGGCGTGTTTGTTTAAAGTCACCAGGAGCGCTGAGTAAACCGCATAATGCATGTTTCCTTTGTCTTATGTAAATGAATGAGTTTGGTATTCAAACAGGCCATGCATTGATCTAAGAAATATCTGGATCCTTCAGATTTTATCTCACTGTACATTTTGTGCTCCTACAGTTTTTTTTTTTTTACCTCCTTCCTGTGGGTGCATATTTTGTAGCTGGACATTCTCCCCCTCCCCTTGCCTGGCTCTGAGCGCTTCTCAGATTTCAGGCTTGTCTGGCTGCGGGCTGCACAATTGCCCTCGTTGACTCTACTTTGCTCACTCCATATCCTTTTTTCCAAGTAAAATTATCTCTGAAACACCACTTTTTGTTGATATTATGAGCATCAAAAGCATAAATAAATACAGATAACCTGTGCCATGCCAGTAACTACAATACAAACTTAAGCAAACAACTAGGAGAACATACTTGCTACATTTACGACATTGCACTATTACTGTCCAACATCCAACATTCCCAGGACTTTCTTTGCTGCGTTCCTAGACACAATCTCAGAAGAAGCCACGCCCCTTTTCCTTTTCCAAACACACAGCAGTGAGGCGGCCAGGAAGAGCAGCCCGAGTGAAACCAAAACATGTCTGTGGGCCAGAGAGCTACTCCAGGAGATCTCAAACCAAACCAAGCCCTGTTCACACACCACAACTGTCTGAAGAACATACTAAACAAAATATCAATGCAATCAAATGAGATACAATAAAATGCAATGTAGATTTGTAGATGTCGAAAACTAGCAGCAAAACCATTATAATAATTAACAATGCAAGAGAAAAGAGAACAAGCCTTCATGCCTGATAAGCCTGATAAGTCTTCACTCTTATATAAGACTTATGGGGTTTACAAACAAAAAGTATCAGAATCAGAAGACTTTTATTGCCATTGTCAGTGAACACAATTCACAAACTAGGAACTTTCTTCGGTGATAAATTGCGATATAAAACACTGAATAATAATAATAATAATAATAATATAAAAAAGTAGAAATATAGCTATTATAAATAGTTAAGAAAGATATGCTTAAAAATAAAATAGACATAGAGGTAAATATATACAACACAGTACATAGTAAAGTGTCAACTAGAAGCACCCAGCCTCCCACTTTAACTGAGGCATTAATCTCATGGTCTGTTAAGAGTCTGTATTTTTGGCTTTTTTAGGGTGATTAACATTGAATGATTGTTGAGATACAGTCCCATGTTCCAAAATTTTCAAAACATGCTCAGGTGGCCCGCTTTGCCTTCCCGCTGCCTCTGAACAATGTCCCAGTACACGCTCTGTGAAACATACACCTCACACAACACTGGAGTAAATTATGTAACTATAAGTCACAAACACTTCTAGTTTTACATGAGAATAACAAGAGAGCAGTGGTTGGACACAGGCCTAACAGAAAAGCTCCCTGTCTGTCCACTGTTACCAGGCTCACAAAACTCTGGGGGTCCAAGTACTGCACGTGCAGCCTGTAAAAGAAGCTTCACAGTGTAAATCTGACCAAAGGTCTGTCTGTGTGTAATGTGACTATAGACAATATGACTACAGGCAACAGTCTGATTAAAACGGTTACAAAGCCAGAAAAGCCAGTGATTCACACAGTGCGGGCTGCAGGTATAACCAGTCCAGTCAGATCCACTGGCACAGGATTCAAGAGGCTTCATATAGAACAGGGGTGGGCAACCCGTTGATCACAAATGCAGGTCGAATGTAGAGCCCTGCCCTTCCACATACAATGGTCCGTCTAACAACAGTCCATGCAATGTAAACATAAGTTTTACCACGAGCTACAATCACAATAACAGCAGGGCTTGGGTCTTTAGTGGCAGATTTGTCTATGACAGTCACATGCTGGCCACAGCGCTGGACCGTACACGCGGGAGGAAGAAGAGGAGGAGGGAGAGATGTAAGAGAAGGAGGATACAGGTGAAGAGCGTGAAGGACAAATGGAGTAAACACACAGGACTATGGCACAAAGTACTTTGTTGTTGTTGTCAAGTCGTAACTCGTGAGCAAAAGAACAGTCCGCTCTTATAGTGAATTTAAAAAATATTCCTGTAGCAATATTGCAGATTTATATTTATTTAATATGCGTTTATTAAAGTGGTCATTTTAATTCTTTAATATTTGATCATTTGTTATGCGGACACCCTACTCAAACTGAAAAAGATTGCCCATTTGTGGCATAGAAGATACAGTATGCTATAAATGCATTTTAGATTTTCCTTTATATATTCTCTAGGATACCACCTCCTGTTTTTGTTGGGTAGGGTAACGTGATCACGTACTTTTTTGGGAAAATATTACATCTCAAATTATTATTAATAATTATTATTACATTAATTGCAACTTCATTTTGCTTTTCCTTTGCTCTACCCCTTGTGCATTTTCTTCATAATTATCCCTCATGGCTTCTGGACAGGTGTACCCACTATTCAACATTGTGAGAAGGCTTCTGTCTTCTTGTAATTTATTCCTAAATGTACTATTAATACCTCTCAAATGTAAATCTTGCTTCAATGCAATTTCCCAGACATCAATGAGCTATACATCAACTGTCCAAAGAGCCCAAACTCCTCCTGCTGAGATGCACACAGAGGCTGAAGGCTACAGCAGCATGGGGACACAGCCCATGACCGTGCTGTTAAAGGGGAGGTCCGAGCGCACTATTAAAGGGGAGGTCCAAGCGCGCTGTTAAAGGGATGGGCCAGTGCTGTACAAAGAGCCATCTGGAGCACCTTGGGTTCATCAGAGGCACATCCTTTGGCCATGCACACATCTTTGGACAAAGAAGAAGGAGGCGCAGGGCTTTGTGTGGGCGGCCTGTGTTCAAAGAGGGACAAGAGCTACACAGAGACCATTACTACATTTCCATTTCAAATAACAGGCCACCTCTGCAGCTTACCTTGTTCCACTGGAGGCACACAACAGGCGCTCCTTTATATACATGCCATAGACATGTCACATATGAACCATTTTAAAAGGTTAACACGTTCACCAGCACATAGCACTTTAACCTTGTAAAAGATATTTGTCAAGTTCATGTATGGTTTATCTCGGCGAGAAGATGATATAAAGAAACACTACTCCTTTTTTCCCCCTCATATTGAACATATTGATTTTCTATTAGAATTTATTTGGTCTTTTCCTGAAATTAAACAATGCAGACTTTTAATCACCAACATTTAACACAATTTAACCCCTCGATTAAAAAGACCCAAGCTGATCAGTGACTATAAGAAATGACTGAATCTTGATCAATACAAATTTGATCAATTCCACAGTCCCATTTCAAACTTTATCAAAAGCGTTCCCTTACCATAACAATGAACAGCATGAAACAAGCTGGCCCCCGGTCGATGTAATCCATAATATATGAAACAAACAGGAAAAAGAAACGTATGCTTTTGTTGGTAGGGCTGTACCTTCTACACTCTGGGTGCCCTTATTTTCCACTGCAGATAAACACTCGGCTGACTGTGCTGCTAAGCAGCCTGTTGCCATGGAGAAGCCACACAGAGCTGATATCAATACCAACTCCACATGAAAAACTCACACCTTCAGCCTTAACTGTAAACAGAGCCGTACAGCCGGGTGCGCACATGTGCACAGACATGTGCACGCTCATACGTGTACGGAGGAGAATTAACCAAACAGGGAGTCCCTTTGGTTTTACTAACACAGATAGAATTACCTCAGCCTGAGTCACTCTGTTATCCCCATCAGCAGACAAGCCTTGTATTACCTCCTTACTATGTTGTGACTGTTGAGGAATTTCAGAAACCCATTTCAGCTCCACACACAGTGTCAAATCAAACTGGGAGGCGTCGGTCATAATTCACTCCACAACTTCACTTTTTTGTATTAAATACTATGCAGCACTTTGGAAGCTGTCATCATGTTTATAAATGTGCAGCTATATAAATAAAGTAGATTTGAATTTGACGATCTTGTTGTTCACTTAGTTTCTCCAATATGAGAAAAGAAATACATTGCAAAAGTCATACAGTCATAAAGTGACCTAAACACAGGCCTGAGTGTCATAACAGAGCACAGTGCACTGGGATAAAAGGGCCATGTTGGACACAGGAGCCAGTGCCATATCAGTGAATGGTCTTTTAGCTACTGTTAGAGCTTCCATTAGGTCTGGAAAATCTACAAACAGGATATGAAATGAATCACATTCTTGTATTAGTTTAGTGATTTTGCAATGCTTATCAGAGAATTTGCAGTTAGGTTATTTTTACCCCAGCTGCTATAATTAATGAGATCTATAGACTGCCAGGACAACTCATTGATTCTGTAGTATTTTAAGCATGACCACATTTTAACCTCTTTCTATGTGAGGATTTCCAGCAGATAAGCTTTTCCTTTCTGTGACATAATCCTTATTATGGATGCATCTGTCAACATTCAGCTACATATGAAAAGTGAGCTGACTACAGCACTAACCTACTAAGCCTCTGCAAAAGCAACACCAAACATCATTGGGTCAAAACAAATTTAGCTCTGCTCTACACATCACAGCATTCAACAGTGTAAGCACAGAAAAATATCTGTTATTGCCATTTAGAAACAAATGGCTTTATGCAAACCCTGTACAGTAAACTTTAAGTGACACTTGTGTCCATCATTACTCTGCACTGATAGTACACAGTAGTCGTCCATTATTACTTATTAGAGAGGAAGTAAATACATGTGTTATGGAGTAGGCATGATAACTGCTTTGATTATCAAATTAGGGGTATTTCATAAACTCAGTGTAAATGCAGTGGTTTAACAGCTTACAGTTGTAAAAGAGTGACTCGCAGAAAAGCATGTGCAATATAATGATCACCGCATGCATCGCAGTATTGTGATATTATATTGTGGGCCATGTGTATTGTGTATTGTGTATTATACTGTATAGAATCGTGACGGACCCTGTGATAGCCAGTCCTAGTATACAGGATGTGTGACACTTCAATGTTGTTTGTAAACAATGAACTCTTTTTCAAAACACAGGCAAATATCAAGTCGATGACCAGTGGTCAGAAACATTGTTTACATATATGTTTACACGAGTGTACAAAACTAGGCAAGTTTCGGTTCAATAGTTGTGGCTAACAAGGACCATGTCCTGTGAAGTGCAGACCTGCTCCCTGTCCATCAGCGTTAGAGTACGCTTGGACATTGATTTCAAACCTAGGTTAACAAACTACATCACAAAAATAAACAGCTCACGTCACATGTTTAATTTTGACTGTCCTCTCCTGTTAGACAGGCTAGAGACGTAGTTAGTCACTCCTGACAGCAGTCCAAACGGTACCCCATAGTAAACATTAGTCATCACTTCCTCCGCTACCACAAAACCAGGTTTGCCGGTATCGACAACACACAGCGGCTCCGCGCTTACTGTTAACCGATGCTGTCCAGCTCAGGACAAAACACATGCAAATGTCCTTGTGTGATGAAACAGAAAGGACGGACCCGGCTAGACTAGCGTTACTGGTCTGCAAGGCCCCGTCGCCCCGTTCAGCACCACTACAGAGCGCAGTAGCTTGGGCAGGCTAAAACCACTACCCTTTTAGCTTCGCACGATATATGAAGTATCACCACATAGGCTAAGCGTTTAGCATGCAGTCCACTAGATCCTGACAGCCAGATATGCTCTACACATAACGTCCAGACACTATACACCAAAGGCAGATCTGCGCTTTATACCACAATATAACTATAACCAGTTTCTGGTCGGCTTCCATCCAGTTTAGCCAATGCTAGTCCGATGATAGCCCAGTGCTACGGAGGAAGCTAACGTCTGCTACAGCTACATCGGGCTGTTGTTTTCCCCAGCACACTGCACTCGAAAATTAGCGCCCGTCTGGCCTCGGCACACCCGCTTACCTCGGACTAAATATCCTTCCTTCTACTGCAGAGAAATTGGCAAAAGTGTGAAGCGTTGTCCGGCGGTGGATTCCTCTTTTTTGACGTTCATTAGTGTGTCGGTTTCTAGTCCTGTGCTACAGCTCTTGAAACACAGACGCCAGTGTTAAGTACCAGCCGCTCCGGAGCGCGCACAGTTGTTCAACTCGCGGGGGCGCGCTCTGCACGAGCCATGAAGCTGCTACATTGCCTGCATTTTGGTTTTAACATGTGCATTTTAATAATAAACTACTCTTGTAATATATGCAAATATGCAATAGAAATACAGATTATAACGGTTTTAGGTTTTTCAAAACACGCAAACAAATACGCAACAATTTAACACAGTATTCCAAGTTTATTTTTTGGATGCGGTATTATTTGTTATTATAGGTCATGGCAATCAGACTTTGTAGTATAGTTACTCAATGATGCAACTGCATGAGATTAAAGATTAAGCGGTCGTGTGCCTGCTTCCATATAATCTGGACATAAGGCATTCCCTTCACACAAACAGAAAGGGGGGGTATGTGGGAGGGGCTAAAGATTACACAGGGTCTGCACAGGCACAGAGAAGAGAGCAGGCTTGGTTATGTAAGTGCATTGTCCCAGCAGGCTAGCAGTAGCAGTCTAATGCACAGGACAGTAAGGTTCAGGCAACAGCAAGAGACCGCACTCTGAAAACGTAATCCCATTGTTTATGGGATGTAAGTGAGTCATTATTCACACACTTCAGTAACCTCCGAGAAACAACAGTCTGTTGTATCCTGCACTTCCAGCATGCCACAAACATTATTATGAAATATGGTGTAAATGATGCTGAGAGTGGTATTGCAGTAGAGAGACAACAGCATTGACAGGTCAAAGAGCTGGTAGTATCATCAGAGATGATGATGTTGGGGTTCTTCAGGGAAATGACAAGAGTCACCTGTTCCTAAGAGTAATGCATACAGTGGAGTCAAACATACTAATAATGTGCATTTGATTAAAATTGCATTTGAATTTATTTTATAGAGTTGGGTGTGAGGGTATAGCCAGAGCTGCCATGGGGCAAAGTGATAGAGACATGACTGCCATTTCTCTCATGTGATTGTGATTCTTCTGGAATATCACAGTCACACAGTCCCACTATCACAGTAATTCTAAAGTAAGAAGTTGAACTTTAGTACTGTAAGGAAAAATATTGACTTTCTCATAAAGGATCATGTAGAGAAACAAAATGCATCATGCTTGTATTTATTTCAAATATGTTAGAAATCTCAAAATGTGAATAGTTGAGGATACAATGACCACTTTTACACATGGGAACATGGGTTTCTGGAGATTTGGACAGTCAAAACTTGACCATGACTGAATCCAAACAAGGATCCAGCAGTCACATGTGCGTGAGTTGGATGGTGTATAAAAGTGAAGCCATGCTGTGGAGGAGGTCAGATACTAAAGAGAAGAATGCATGAGAGGGGAAAAGGGAAAAGAAGAGAAGGAAGGAAGTGGGGAGATCCAGAGCCAAATGTTAAGCTCTGATACGGCCGCAGAAAGGGAATTAGAGTGTAGTGGGAAAGACAAAACATTGACATAATTGACATCTGAAATATTAAATCCCTCAGGAGTTATAGGTCTAGTTAAACCAAAGACTTCTTCAGCATTTCCGGGGCAGCTTTAGGCACAGTCTCAGGGTGAGCTGTGGGGCTTTTGTTGGTGGAGCAGGAGAGGTGGAGCTAGTTGCTAAGCTTTTTCTAAGCTCATGTCCTGGGAATTATATGAAAAATTTACTGCCAATTTTGTTCCATATCATTTTATTCTTGTCATCAATCTATTTGGCCACAACTCCTCAATTTAAAACCAAAACAGAATAGAAAAAAATAACATAAAACAGAGAGGGGTAACATTTAGTGGGGTGCCAGTGGCAAAAAACGTTGTGTCCTTACGCAAGTCACTTCACCTACATTGCCTAGTATGACAGTGGTGTGTGCAAGTGTTGGTCAGATGGGGGGTGGCATAGATTGGCAGCCTCGCTTCCCTCAGCCTGTCCCAAGGTAGCTGTGGCTACAGTAGTGGCTTCCCACCGCTGAGTGTGGAGTGAATAAATAATGCAATGTAAAGCTCTTTGGGTGTCTTGAAAGGCACTATATAAATCCAATGCAGTATTATGCACTTAGTAGCAGACATGTACAAACAAAACTCAGTCACTGCTCAGTCACTGCTTTGCCATTCTCAGTCACCCGTCCCAACATCATAATCTTCTTCCACATTTTGTCCATCACTTGCAAATTAGAAAAACCAAAGGGCCAGGTATTTATTTTTCCATCCAGATCATTTCTGCTATAGATATAACTTTTTCAGTTGACCGATATATTGGACCAATATTTGCACTGATCAGTTCATCGGCTATTAAAGGGCCTATTTTACATTGTTTTCTGATCTATGTTATAATGTTTCCTCATCACAAACAGACCTGGAGTTGTGTTTTGTTTCATTCACACATGTTTAACACACAAACCATGTGTATTTAGGTTGAGTTGTTCTCTCAAAGAACTGTTCCACCTTGGGATGTCATATGATAATACAGGAAGTGCTCCACTGTGTTTTTAAACTTGATATACCTTCACTAGAATCATTTGGATGAATTCAGCCCTGGAATTGCCAATTTTTACTGAACTAAAGGTAAAAGGTAGTCATAACTTGAAAACTACCGCTTCATGACATCACAAGGTGGAACAGAGCATTTTAAGCTTTGGAGATGTAGACAGACTAATAATAAAAGATTACTCAAGCACGTGTGAATGGAACAAAACAACTCCAGGTATGTTTTTGTGGAGGTAACAACATTATAACATGGTTTAAAACTCACAAGAGTCAAGTTTGCATAATATAGGACCTTTAACCTTAAATCTCCAACATTGGCCGATATGTTGATTTAGCTGACTACCTGACTACAGGAAAGACATTTAGCTTGATTTGAACACTTTAGGGTAGAGGGCACTGCACAAAATGTGATAGCACAGCTCTTGTATGTGTTTGCAGTAAAATTATAAGTTTGTCATAATTTGAGAAACATCAAAATCGGTCCTGCTGCCCATAAACTATCAGCAGAGTTTATCAACCATCTGTTGCTCTGGTTTCTAAACAATCAGGCATGAAAAACATAGCGGTCCATTTACTAATACTCATCTTATGGAGCCTTGATACATTTTCATAAATAAATGTAATAAAGCTCTCTGATATACTCACCATTATTTGCGAGTCCCATGTGTCACCTTCAAAATGCAACTGAGATCAATACCTTTCCCACATAGTTTTAAGACTTGTACTCTTGTTGTCTGGGCACATACTACTGAGTGGCAATGGGGGATTTCTCAGCTTTCCTTTTAAACAATCTCTCATCTCTGAAGATACTTCCAAAAGTGTTGCCTGGAATCCAGAATACACACTTCTTCAATACTTTTCAATACTTTTGAGGTAAGAGAAATTTGATCTTGTTTGTAAATGATAAGTGACCAATTAGTCCCTTTGTTTAGGAAACTGGTTTAGGATAGTATCTGTCAATATTTTTGTTATTTAGTTACCGTTTACTTTTAGTAAATAATAAAAATATTCATCTGAATATGGTTGTGAAGAAAAGGAGCTGGAGTGCTGCAGTGCACATGTAACAAAAAGAGGTTATGGCCTGTCTTTGTTCAACAACTCTGGTCAAAACATGTGCTGACAAGTACACAGCATTCAGTGGTCCCCTTACATAATGTTGTTTTGATTTTTGAACACCTACAGTAGCCACCTTCAAATCCTCCAATATCCAGTATCCAGGAAGCTACATATTACCTTTCAGTCTTTGGGCAGCTTTTGTTTCAACACGGGCGAAGCACCAAATTCTGGGCCATAAACCATGGTGAGCCCACAGTACATAGTATCCATTAGAAAAATGCATAATTACAGATTTTGTGAGGGCCCCTTCCTTGTACTGGGCCTGGATAAATGAGCACCCTTTTGTCCGATGCCCCTACATTGAATAGTTAATTCACCGCTTGAAGTTCAACATGACATCAGCTTCCATTTCTCATCAAAGACTTCAGCTGTTTAAAAATTGAGTGTTTTGGAAGGTCAAGGGAGCAGTTAATTTTTTAACATACAAGAACTCAAACCCCAAAATAAACTCTAATTTCTTTTTTGTTGCAGTTGCCCCCTATTGTATAAAAGTGTTTGGATTATCTTAAACATGCACCTCAGAATAGTTAGAATGTTTACCTAAAAATACACATCTAAAACATATTTTCTGTTCACTTGTTTCTTGCAAACTCCACCACGTCAAACACCGCAAAAAACTGTAAAAACAGTGCAGGTACAAATTAATTGAGAAATAACCTTCCATATAATCTCACCATTCTTTCTTATGGGAGCAGGAGTGGATCAGTTTCTCCCATTGATTAAAAAAAAAAAAAAAAATCAAATTACACAGTTTTTATATAATTGACACAAACAGTCAATATTTTACAACTTATAAAATGATCTACTAACGTAACATTATATATAATAAAATGTGGCATATACCAAGGACTGTCCCCACTGCTGTTCTGCATAGGTCTGAACCCCCTCAGCCAAATCATCAACAACACTGGCTATGGATACTGACTCAGGAATGGAGCCACCATCAGTCACCTCCTCTACATGGATGACATCAAGCTGTACGTTAAGAATGAGCGAGACAGAATGGCGAGACATCAACTCACTGATCCACATCACCAGGATCTACAGCACAGACACTGGAATGTCATTCGAGCTTGAGTGTAGTCGGATGGTGACAAAGGGAGGGAAGGTAGCCCACACAGAAGAGGTCTCACTCCCAGAAGGAAGAATAGCAGATATTTTGGACAATTAGGCTACAAGTCCCTTGGTATCCCACAAGCAAATGGTAACCAGTGGCAAGTCCTAAAAAGTCAGCTCAATGGCATGAACAAGAGCCAGGCAATAAACAGCTACACCCTGCCAGTAATCAGATACCCAGTAGGAATCATAAGCTGGCCAAAGGAGGAGATACAGACCCAGATGTTAAGACATGAAAGCTCCTGATCATTGCATGGCGGTTCCATCCCAAATCCAGCACCGATACTGTACGCAAGCTGTAAGGAAGAAGGCCGAGGACTAGTGAGAGCCACTGTCCGGGATAAAACATCGAAGATCCATAAGTACATCA
>KN476719.1:10370-22883 GCA_000787095.1 Periophthalmodon schlosseri
CACTCCTGCAGCTCCTCGGGGGGGTCCCGCTCCTACCTGCCTGACCGCCTGCAGATTGTCAAGCCTTTGGAAGGTAAACGTTCAACTCTTCATTTAAAATGTTATCCTGTAGTCTGTTGTCCTAAAAGTTTGTATCAAAAAACGTTTTAGTGATGGTGTCATAGCTTATAGTTACTCCATTAGAAGTTTACATATACTTTTACTCTGTGATTAAGCTACCTTGGGATGAAATTAAGTACATGTTCATAAGGCTACACGATGGCAAAAATCATAACATAAGTGATTACTTATATACTGTCAAAATTCATCTTTAGAGAATGCCTGAATAAAATGTAATGCAGGGCAAAAACATAAGTTAATTACCGGTAATTGTTGTTAATTATGACTCCGTAATCTAAGATAACTATGTTTAATTGTTTTGTGTAGGTTCAGTGACTCTGCATCAGTGGCAGCAACTGGCCAAACCAAACCTTGGGGGAATCCTGCACCCTCGTCCCGGAGTTCTGACTAAAGACTTCAGAGAGCTGGAGGTCGACATCCAACACGTCTACAGCCTCAATGACCTGGAGGAGGACGAGCCTGACCTGTCTCGTTTCACAACCGCACATGGACTGGGTAATACTGCACTTTTATAACTATCGTATAGCTGTTTTTCACAGGTCCTCTCTCCTCCTCACGTATTCATTCATTACTGTCCATATAACTATTTTATGTAGAGCAGTGATTCTCAAATGTTTTATGAAGAGTACAAACTGATCAAATATTTGGCTTTCTAAGTACTGCAAGGAAGTGCACAAAGACCAAGGCTAAACCAGACCAAGTCTATAACTAAACTGGGCTCAAACCAGGACCAAATTCAGACAACTGAAGTGAATGCACCCTCAAATTGATCCAAACCAGGACTAAATGATGACTAAACTGGTACAAATCTGGTCTAAACTAGGACAAGCCCAACTATAGTAAATATGTATCTATTAACACGAAACTAAACATACAGTTACCCCAACTACCCCCAGACGGTATCCCATGTACCACCAACTCTACACACAATTTGAGAACTACTGCTGCACAGGTGTTGTCCTCCTGTTGTAGTAAATGTAGTAAATGTGTCATCATCATCTCACAGTCCGGCCACAGTCATCGTCCGGTCCCAACCTCCCTCAGACCTCCCCCACTCAAACCATCACCACCTGCCAAGCCCTGCACCCCTCCCTCCTCATCCCATCTTTCTCCACTAGGTAAGAGTCATAAAGATGTATTTGTGGATTTGTTTCATATGGCTGGGTCGTTAAAGGTGATTTCAGTGACAATACTTAAAGCTGCAGTATGTAACTTTTCTGGTGGGAAGGGAAATGTTCCACATTATGGCAGGTTTTTCTTTACTAATATATACCTTAGAAAAACATGCATTCTTACTGTGAGCGGTAAGTTTAAAGCTGTATTGTTGAACATTTCAAGCAAAGCAATAGCATCTCCATGGAAACAAGGTGGTGGATCCCCCACCAGTTACATTGTGCACCTTTAAGCAAAGCAAACCATTTGGTTTCCTGTTTGTACTTAAATGATTTCTTCTTTCAGTTCTTTTGTTATTGTTGGAGCAAACTCTAACCTTTTAAATTCACTCCAACAGCAGCAAAAAACACTTGTCCAGACTCTTTCTCCAACTTTAGAGACGAAGATGCCAAAGTAAGAGTCAGGCGTCGCAGATAACCATTTAATAACAAGTCATTATTGTTTTTGTTTCATTAGCCGTAACACTGTGTGCAGTGTGTATGATTTAGGCCATTCAAGATTTATTTTTACAGCATTCAGTTTGGATAATTTTGTCCAAATGTATAGAGCATTTTGAGGACACTCGAGTATTTTCTCAGTATGAGCCTTTTCAATCTTTTTTTATTATTTGGCTCAAAGAAAATGTATGTAAACAGGGCACAGAGTCATGCACACGGCCCATTATAGAAAATACTAACAATTTCTTTTTGAAATGGTAGCGTGCAAGTCACCATACTAACTTCATAGAGGTTCATTCACAGCGGTTTGACATATCTCGTTCACATCTGTCTGTGTGTCTGTGTATGTATTGTAACTTGTCTAATATAACAGTTGCTTTTTTCTTTGAACCTAAAAATTTCATCTTGCCCCAACTCAAGTCTGTTTCAGTTACAGCATGCTACTAACCCCACGTTTTAAAGGCATACAATTGTTATTACTAATTTGAATGTTCTTTTTCTGCCCCCAGCCTTCACACTTTCAGCCTGCCACCTCATAGGAACTGTGAGCACATGAGCACTTCTTCCTTATCCCAGCAGCAGCACTTTGACCTGGGACACTGGACTACCCCAACCCACTTCACTGCTCCCAATGCCCCCACATCGCCATCTATAGGGCTTGTTCAGCTACTACAAGAACGGGGCATCTCAGCATTGCCCCAACCGCTTCACCAAAACCACACACGTGTAACTAAAGACTCCAACATAAGGGAGAGATCTGTGGGGAGACCAGGCGGGGCTTTCAGCTTGAATTTGGTGGAAAAGCTACAAAGCCTTGGACTGCACCGAGTGGCAGCTTTGGGGATGATGGACCCTACACCTCCTCCTCACATTTGACTTCTTTTAATCATATTATGTGATTGAATGTGTCTTGAAAACTGAAGCCACATTGTGCTTGAGCCATACGCTGTAGATGTTTTCTTTTGTGGTGTGGCATCCTCTTCTCAGGATCTTATTTTTGATCACCTCAGTCACAGAATTTCATCTTTTATACACAAAATATGTAACAAAAACATGTCTATTTTGCTTTGTGTTTGTTATTTGGTGTATTTACATGTCTATAATGCCTTTCACTGGGATACCAATTTTATTTTTAAGTGGACAATCACTATGTTGGTTAGCTCAAAATAAAAATTGCTAAGCTAAGCAGCTAACAAAAGCGAAGCTGACACTAAAAGGCACTATTTGACATTTTGGTCTTCCTGCTTTAGAGCTGTTATGGGGAAAGAATGATGTACATAAAAAGTTTTGTACTAAAGAAGCACTGCATTGACAATAAGTGAAGTAAATATTGTTAATAATGAATGCTAATATTTGTAAGGTGGCTAATCTATAGAGTTATAGAGTATCTGTGTATAATCAACTTCATCCACATCAGGTGTAAAAAATGCAAATTATTCCACTGCTGTATTTGGTTTCATCGGGAATTCACATAATGCTGGACACATGGAGAAATCATATTGAGCATTTAATCTTACTGTTCATTTTTGAATAAGAAAATACAGATAGTAGACAACAGACTGTAAATATGTAAAAAAGAGCATGTTTCTGTAGCTTTCTTTGAACAATCAACTGTAGCATCAAGGCATAGGATAGTGTTGTTGAAAAGGGAAAAATAATCTCAAACACAGCCCACTCTGCACTACTGATTTGGGTCAGTGTCACAGCGGTTTTATGTGTGTAAAACATGCATCTGTGAATAAAACGTTCAAATCTGTTTCCATCTCTAGTTTATGGACGCATACACATACTTGAATAATGGTCGGTTAATAGTGAACTAATCATGCCTGTGTAATCGTCTGCATTTGTAATTTGCATAAAAAGAAGTACATACAGTAAATTATGTGTTATTATTTCAGTAGGAGTAAAATACAACTATAACTTGATAATATAGACATTTTCAGTGGTTTCAGCTTCCTATTTATAAGACAACATTTTGAGAACGTTTGCCCATTCAAAGTATGTATTATTTTGTTTGGAATTGTTAATTGCTATGGCAACGGTGCTAGGTTTTCCATCACTCTGAAACCCATGGATAGTTTACTATAGAGTTAATTACACAGAAACAATTTGCAGTAGTATTACAAAAAGCTACTGCAAATTGTACAATCATATTCATGTTACATTATTATTTATTGTAGTTAGCCTATTACTATTACTACTAGCCTTGTTTGTCTGGTAAAAAACAAACAAAAAAAAAACAGGTAAACCACACCTCTCGAGTCTAAGAAAGAAAGACAACCAACCGCTCAAAATACAACATTAGTTTATTTCAGTCTGAGCAAATTAACTTTCAGTTTAGAAAATGTGAATGAAAATCAAGCCACATCTCCAATTCTTTAGTTAAGGCATTTCTGCATCCCGGCGTCCAAAGTCCACCCAGCCCTGGTAGTCCCGGTCAGACATGCAGTCCGAGTTCATCAACTCTGGAAAATATTTAGCATTTTTATCACTAATCAAAAGTATTTATCATGCGGATCTAACCATTTGGTGGCCTTACAATAGTATGCCATCACTGGATCTTACAGAAGATGGTACTGTCGCCTGAAGACCACCCACCCACAGACAGGACACATACCTGAGATGGCATGCATGAGTTGTTTGGCCATAATCTCGCGATTGTCTTCAGAAAGATGTGCCCGCCTCTCAACGCGAGTCTCTGATGCACCAGGCTCTTTGACAGTGTCCTGTCTGTTGAGGATCTTCTGTAGGATATTTTCTCTCACTGTCTGCTTTTCAGGTAAAGCTGCGCTGGACACGAGAAGTGAGGCCAGTACAGCAAAAACTCCAAGTCCTTTGCCATGCATGTCTGAAAACGCAACATGTACTTCAAACACTGTACAGTGCTCAGGGTTAGGGTTAACCGTAGCCACTTGTACATCATAGTTTTGCATCCTCATATATTTACTCTTAGATTTTATGTTTATTATTAAGGCTTTTAGTTGTCTATCTTTATTTTATTGGATCTTTCTTTGCATCTATCTTATTGCATAGGTCCACTTTTGATATTGATTCACATCCCAAGTGCTGCACCTTCGGACTACTTTACTAATTTAGCCATTGTAAGATAAAATCTGCACATTTACATTTTCTGCTTTTCATACTGTCACTATAATCCCAGATATGCTGTAATAAAATATAGGCTACAATTTAGTGGTGCATAAGAAGAAAAAAGGATCTACATAGTGAACTATGCAAAAACATAAAAAGACAAGTAAACAACAGTAGTCTCAGATGTACTCTACCTGTGTGGAGCTGTGCGATGATTTTACAAGTAGATCTAAGCAGACTGGTGCTTTAGAGACACGGAGAAGTGCGCCTTATATACCGCACATGTGATGGTGTTAATGTGTCCTAAAATCAAAGACGCTGATAAGACGGTTGATTACTAAGCTTAGGATTGATCTGGGACAGAGGCTGTGCGTAAAGGAAACTATGGACCACTGCATCCACCAATGCACTGAGCTTTTACTTGGAATTGCCTTTTTCCTCAACTATAAAACCAGTCAATGTGTTTGCACTTGAAATCCAATACACATAAAAAAGACCATTTAACCAATACACCGAGCAGGTAATGTGCACATCATCAATTGCTTCATTAATTGCTCAACAATACAACCTACATTCTTACCATGTGGGCACAGATCTGACCTGCACACTAACTCGTGTCACTTGACTTGTCTCCTTGGAGATAAGCTTTTATGTCATACTAGTAGGTTACATAGTGCAGCTTTAAAATTATGAAGTTCATGCAATCAGGTTGAAGTAATGACTGCGACGGAAGCCTATCAGTATAATATCATGTATCGTTTGATTGCTTTTCAACTATACACACCTTGTCTCAGCATCTGTGTCTGCTCATTAATGTCATCGGCCCTGTCAGCGCACGCATCTCCAGGATGTGGGCAAGGAGCAGTCCCCGACCACAGGGGCAGGGGGCTCAGTGGGCTACGGGACTCTACACTACGTGACCTGAACCTCTGAGGGGTATGACATCATCACCACTAATGAGACCGCTGGAGCTGAATCTCAACGACTGCCTGTTCATACTTGTACAAGGTACATTCACCATGTCCCTCTCAAATGTCATTTTTAGCTACCATTGTGTTTTCACATTTAAGGCTAAACATCTGCAATTTGTATAACAGCAACTGTCCTTGTCCATTATCAACCTAAACTTTAGTTTCATCTGTTGTGTTATTTAAAGCTGAAATATTGCCTGTTTTATTAACAAAAATGTAAGATTTTGGTGGTTAGGTTCAAATTTGTTTTTGAACTGACGCCTGATAGCTTTTTTTCAAAAGCTTTGAGTTTCAAGTAATTTCAAGGTTTTTTTTAAATACTAAATTTCAGCATTACAGCTCATATTTTTGCTATTTGTATGATTCTGTGAATGGTTCCTCTCAAAAATATGCCGTTATCACAAATATAGAAATGGAGAGGGACATGTTCCACTTTGGTCCCATAAAATTAAACGCTAAAAGTATATCTATCAACTGTGAAGAGAAAAATGTTTTCAAAACACATACATTTTTTTAGGAGAAGCATCCAGTCGTCTTGAGTCACAGGGTCAAGTCCAAGTCAAGTCCCAAGTCACTGGCCGTCAAGTTCAAGGCCAGTCCTGAGTGTCTGACCTTCAAATCCAAGTCAAGTCTCAAGCCTTAGTCCATTTTATCAAGCCAAGTCTCAAAATAGTGACTCAAGTCTGACTCAAGTGCAAGCCACGACTTGCAAGTTCACACCTCTGCTACTTACGTTATGTAGCCCTGTTAGGCCTACTGAATGTAGCCTACTAGTATAGGCTATGTTAGCTTACACAATAGCCTATGACTGTCCCAAAAAATCTACTTACTTTTCACAGTGCACAGTGCAGGGGTCTGAATACAGCTGTGCTCGACATCAAGAGCTGGAACTGAGAATAGAAGAGTACAGGAGGACATTTCTTTATTTTCAGTTTTATTTTATATCTGAGAGTTTCCCAAAAGTAGTGTCATAGACTGGAATCATGGAGGCGAGAATAGAATAGAATAAAACCTGTAGCAGACACAATACTGTCATTTGATTTTTACTCTTTGAACACATTTTATTTTATGTGGGCCATTTATTTGAGGTGTGTTTAGGTCCACTCAAGCTTATACTACAACTGCACAGTTTATTACATTAGGAGTTCATTTAAAATATGAAATTAATTAAATTTGTTATCACTCATTTCAGTAAACTAATGCATCTTAAAGTATAATAATAATGTTTATGTGTTGTGTCCTTAGGCAAGACACTTCACTTCCTTGCTGTTATATCCAAACATTTACTCAGAAGAACTTGTGCAATATTTTGGCCTAATAGTGCTTTGTGTCACTACTTTTTTCTTTGTGCCAAAGTAATTGTAATTGTTTGTATACACATTTATCATATTAGCACATTTCTATATGACACACGTTGGAAGTACACAACGACACCTCCAGGTGTCGCTGTTGTCTTGAACTCCACTGTTAACAAACTGCTGCTGCTGGAGTAACCTTTAGAGAAACAGATTTGTGGCACAACGGAGAATTAGAAACACATTAAGTAAAGATTGGACATGCAAAAAGGTGAAAGCGAATGATTTTTATCATATACAGAGATGATTGGTAACTTGGCCAAACCACTTTTTCATTCAAGGAGCACCAACTTTTGAAACACCTGCCATTGCAGCTCACAGCTCACTGTAGCAGTTTAAACATGCGGGTAATAGCTCAGTTTTATGAATCAAAGATTTACGACCTGTTGTGCATGGCCAGGCATGAAGCTGGAGTTTCATTCATATACATCAAAGATCAGTTGACAATTATTGTATTACTTATTTGCTTACGTGCACTATGCAACTTTCTGGTGGGAGTCTGCAAGCTGCTTGTGTCTATCTATGGACACAATATAGCTTATCCTGGAATGTTCCACAGTCTGGCATTCAACTTGATTAAAACACTGATTAAAACATTGATTGAAAAACATGCATTCTTACAGTGAGTGGGGTCATCTCTCCACAGATTTAAATGCCATACTGTGGGACATTCCACGCACAGCAATAAGATCTCCATAGAGACAGGTTGCATACCCTCCATCAGGAAACTTAGTGCACCTTTAACATGAAACTCTCTTCTTGGTGACAAACTTAATAGCTATTTGTAAAGGTCAAGAGGGAATGACATCTTCTAGTAGCTCCGCTCTTTTAGGAGTTGCTCTAAAGCTAACAGCATTTACAGAGCATCTTAACAATCATTATTATTAACCTTTGACAAGTGAATATCTGTGAGGGAAAAAGCTGTTATTTGCCAACCCAGACCATTGATCAAACACCGAGAAAAGGAGAAAACAAGAGAATCGAACGACGTATTACTTTAGGTGAAGTGGAAAGTTCTTCAGGGCACAGTGTTATAGGGTGTTGCCATAACCCGCAGGCTACAACAGCATGCTGAAACCAGTTTGGGCCTGAATTAAGAAACAAAAAGAAGTTGGAGCATTTCCAAAAATGCTGTGTACCATTGAGTTGTGACAGGTCTCACTCTCATTAATCCTTTATGAGAGAAGAAGGGTGTATTGTCTTAACCTGAGCTGATACTGTGCATGACAGAGAGAGAGCTACACCCACATAAAACATCTGCACTGCAGAACACACTTTTCCTGTTTTAGGGCCTTGAGGCACTTCATACTTGGACCTGAAATAGCTCTGCTCTAAATGAAAAGTAGATAGTGCGTGTGACACTGTAAAAGTGTCAGGGGGATTTATAGATAAGGCTTTGGCAAAAGCTCAGCAAATTCAGATATTGCCTGTTGCACCACAGACTTCTGCAAAGCATTAGTGGTCATAAGCATGATCCATACCAACATGTGAGGAACTAAATGAAAGCCTTTACACAGCATAAACTGTTGCATTATAGTAAGTTATAGTGTTGCATTATAGTAAGTTCAGTTTCATAAACAATTCAACTGCCCTACTGTACAAACCGGTCCCTGAGGTCCTCAGAGTGCGAAATGGTTCATATGGCACAAACATGTCGGAGACGTACTTTGGTGCTGGGCCATGGAGAGACTTGTACACAAGCAGAGCTGCTTTAAAGTCTATTCTCTGAGCCATAGGAAGCTAGTGCAGAGACCTGTGCACAGGACTTATGTGCTTGTACTTCCTGGTTCTAGTCAGGACCCGAGCAGCAGCGTTCTGGATGTACTGCAGTTGTCTTAACGCTCGTTTTGGAGAGGCCAGTGAGCAGCCCGAGACAAATGCATGGATAAGTCTCTCCAAGTCTGGTTTAGACAGTATACCTTTGATTTTTTAGATGGTAAAAAGCTGCAGATGTTATTGATTTGATGTGGCTGTTAAAGTTCAAGTCTGAGTCCATTATTACCCCTAGATTTCTAGCCTGATTTGAAGATTTTATGGAGAGAGAGATTGGAGGTGACTGCTGACACTTTCTCTATGTTTCTGTGGGCCAAAGACGATGACTTCAGTCTTGTCTGAGTTTAGCTGGAGAAAGTTGTTTTGCATCCACACACTGATCTGTTGGATGCAGTGGCAGAGTGAATCCACTGGTCCATATTCTCCTGCTGCCAGAGCAGACATAGATCTGAGTGTTATCTGAATAGTTGTGGTAGGACACATTATTGCTGTGTATTAACTGGCCTAACGCAGCATGTACAGATTGAACAACAGAGGTCCCAGGATTGATCCCTGGGACACCCCACAAGTCAGGGACATTTTATCTGAGACACATTTTCCAATTTCAACAAAGTACTCCCTGTCTTCTAGATAGGACCAGTTTAGTGCAGTACCAGAGATGCCCTCTAGTCTCTGTAAGAGAATCCCATGATCAACAGTATCAAAGGCAGCACTCAGATCTAACAGGATCAAGACTGAGATTTTGCCTGCATCAGTGTTCAGGCAGATGTCATTTGCCACCTTGATAAGGGCAGTCTCAGTGCTGTGGTGGGGTCTAAAACCTGACTGGAAAACATCAAAGGAGTTGTTCATTTGAATAAAGTTAATCAGCTGTTGGTAAATAACTTTTTCAAGGACCTAAAAATGGCAGATTTGAGATGGGTTGGTAATTGTTCAATATTGTGGCATCAAGACTGATCTCCTTTAGGAGAACCTTGTAAACCACATTTACTGTGCTGAGATCCAGAGATATTGTCTCCAAGATAGTTTTAAAAGCATCGCTTTAAAGATATGCAAAATAAGAATATTGAGTACAGTATCATCTATAATAAGAAAACTATCAAAAGGCTGCAAAAAATACATGATTCAAAATTAAAAGGACTGACATGTGCAGGGCTTTCTCCAAATAAAGATACAAGGTGATATTTCTACTCTAGTGTTCAATTTTACAGTCATTTTGCACACATCTATCTATGAGACATTTGCTCTTTTATTTATTTCAATTTGCATACATGTAGTACGTTTTATGTAGTACATTCAGTACATTCATACTTGTGCAGGTGCATATTACTGTAATGATACCACAGTCACACCTTAATACCACGCATATGTGACTTAATTCAAGGTTTATATGAAATGTATTATTTTATTTCAGTCAAAAGATAAATGATATAAAAAACCTCTGAGATTCTGAGATCATTAAATATTCCAAGTGTATATTTCATGGAGTTTTTGACAAAACCCTTCACCAGAGTGATCAGTATATGAAGTCACAGTGCTATGTGCAGCCTGTCTGAGAGTTGTAAATCTATGCTGAACTTCCTATTCTGCTGCAGTGCCACTCCCATCCAGTGAAAGTGACAGTTCAAACAAAAGACAATTCGGATTTACCAGTAATACAGAAAAGCTCCTATTTGATCTGTGAAACCACAAACATGAAGCCTGAATGCTAAAGATCTGCACATTTTGTCTGTTTCACCTGCACATTAATGCTATTTACCATGTTTAATCCCAGACCAGTGAATTTCATTGTAAGTACTTCTGTTAAAAAT
Source organism: Periophthalmodon schlosseri (assembly GCA_000787095.1). NCBI lineage: Eukaryota > Metazoa > Chordata > Actinopteri > Gobiiformes > Gobiidae > Periophthalmodon > Periophthalmodon schlosseri. The sequence continues at coordinate 21,101 of KN476719.1, forward strand.
GAATACACTTATTCCCTTGTGCCTGCATTAACTACTTTATGTTATTCAAATAATCAACACAAACAGACGGTATAAGATGAATATATATTTTGTGTTTTTGATGAAAAACAAGGGCTGGGTTGATGAAGGATTTGGCTAACCAATAGGAGGAATGGGTGGGGAAAAGTAGCCGACATATGTCTATAGAATTGTCTTCATCTGTATCTATCTACAAATTCTCAGTTGTTACTGGCAGAGATGAAGAAAATTGTGTTTTATTTTATGTATCTAAAGCGAACTTGCAGTCTTATTATTGCACTCTAGTATTATTATAATTATGATAATTATTATAATTATTATAATAATTATAGCAATAATAATAATAATAATAATAATACATAGCACTTATATAGAGCTTTTCATGACACTCAAAGACGCTTCACACGGTTCAACACAGGTAAAACACAAATGAAAGAAACGGATAGAAAAGGAGACACAGTTATGTGAAGGCAGTTTTGAACATGCGAGAACTTTCATGGCTTTTTTGACGATAGTGAGTGTGGATGAGTCTCATATCACATGGAAAGACATGCAAGCATCCACAAACAACAAATGTGTAACCACCAAGAGAACACACACAATGAAATATCTGATGATTTTTCATTGTTTTTGTCATGACACCAGTACTCATTAAGTTAAATTGTGTTAATACGTGCTATTATGCTGAATGTTGGCAGTTGCGTAACCCTTGGGGACATGTAATAAAAGTACAGGACAAGTATGTGCTTGTTCTTGCTTTGATTCAATTGTTGAAGTGTGTTGTTGCAAGGAAATGCAGAACATTACAGTAAATGTGCGTGTGCCAAGTAGCAACTGCCACGAACAGTTTTACAAATGCATAATTCAGAGGTAGTTATATTGAAGTTTTCTATAAAGGCCAAACTAGGAATAACACCTTAATACTGTAGAACTGCAGTGAATTCAGTGAACCTGTGTGTCAAGAAATCATTGTGAACTGGAATAACTGAAGATTTATGTTGGTAATAATGTGAAGAGAAAATAGAAAAGAACCAGCATTTAGGCCTGAGACAGCATACTAAAACTATATGGAAAATACAACATACCTAAGCCTTACAAAAGCAGGTGTGGCTGCATAGATATTTCTCTGTATACTCAGTAGCAGACATTGGAAGGTGTGAGAAATGAGTGTGTTTTGAATTGAATGATGGCTCAATAGAGTAAAAAGCAGGTAGGGGGTTAGTGCTGAGCTGCAATTCATTAAAAACATGACAGTAAAATCTAAGTTAAAAAAAAAAAAGCTTTCCATACGTTTGTTTCTAATTGCTGTGAGAAATGATGGGTGGGAGAGTCCACTATTAGATGGTGCCTGTCCCCAAAAGTGGTTCTACAAGTTTCCACAAGCTCCAGCCCACCAGAGGAGGGAGCTTTGGAGGAGAGCAGGATATAAAGACGACAGTCCTGTCCACATCAGTCAGCCTCTACTCTCCAAGACAGGCAAATCTCTGAGCAGCCTTCAACAATGGCATCCTTCACGTCCTTCTCCAGACAGTCTTTCACCAGCGGTGGAGGTGGTGGTGGGATCGGTGGGCGCCAGTACTCCCACAGTGTCCATGGTGGGGGCAGTGGTCTGAGGATGTCCACAGCCTCTCGCACCTTCAGCTCTGGGGGTGGTGGTGCTGGATATGGCATGGGTGGTGGTGCTGGATTTGGAGACGACATGCAAATCACTGTCAATGAGAAACAAACCATGCAGAATCTAAATGACCGTCTGGCCAACTACCTG